>JAGFNQ010002758.1:89315-305890 GCA_024364735.1 Boesenbergia rotunda | reverse complement strand
TATTCAAATCAAATGAATCCAGCAATCCATCCTTATGGAGCTGGGACAAGCGACTCTCATTTATGTGGCCTAAGCGACAGTGCCAGAGATAGGTTGGGTTCAACTCATTTGATCTCAACCTCTTGGTACTTACATTATAGATAGGGCGTTCTAAGTCTAGAATGTAGAGTCCGTTGATAAGATCTGCACTACAATAGAACATTTCATTTAAATAGACTGAACAACATTTGTTCTTAATTATAAATGAGAAGCCTTTCTTGTCTAGACAAGAAACAGAAATTATGTTCTTAGTAAGTGCAGGTACATAACAACAATCATCTAGTTCCAGTACAAGCCCAGAGGGCAGAGATAGAAAATAAGTTCCTACAGCAACAGCAGCAACTCGTGCTCCATTGCCTACTCGTAGGTCCACCTCGCCCTTTGCCAATGCCCTGCTATTTCTCAGCCCCTGCACATTGGTACAAATGTGAGAAGCACATCCAGTATCTAATACCCATGATGTAGAAATAGAAAGGTTGACTTCTATAACATATATACCTGAAGTAGAAGGCTCGCTTCTCTTCTTCTTAAGATCCTCCAGGTAGATCTTGCAGTTTCTTTTCCAATGCCCTTTCTCACCGCAATGGAAACAGGTGGCATCCTTCTGCACCCCACCCTTGGGTTTAAGTGCTGCAGAGCTGGCTTTGCCCTTGGTTTGGGTCTTACCCTTACCTTTGGGCTTCCACTTACCCTTGCCTTTGCCCTTCTGTACCATCAGGACGGTACTAGGCTTGGTGAGATTAGGCTCAGCAGTTCTTAACATGTTGAGTATCTCGGGAAGTGGTTTGTCTAATTCGTTCATGTTGTAATTCATGACGAATTGACGGTAACCTGGCGGCAACGATTGCAGAATCAGGTCGGTAGCCAGCTCTTGGCCCAAGGGAAACCCTAGTCTATCGAGGTTCTCGACGTACCCAATCATCTGGAGTACGTGAGTTCCTACTGGGGTTCCCTCTTTCATCTTGCATGAAAAGAGGGCCTGAGTCACTTCGAACCGCTCATGCCTTGCCTGCCCTTGATATAATTGCTTGAGGTGGCCAATCATATCGTAAGCATTCATGTTCTCGTGTTGCTTCTGAAGCTCAGAGGACATGCAGCATAGCATTAGGCACGACACGTCTAACGCGTCGTCTTGATGCTTCTGATGAGCATCTCTAACGCTACGGATGGCTGAGGGTGGTGGTGCTTCAGGAACTGCTTGCTCTAGAACGTACAGCTTACGTTCCTGTTTGAGGACTATCCTCAAGTTCCTGTACCAGTCCAGGAAATTAGCTCCAGTGAGCTTGTCCTTCTCAAGGACAGATCGCAGAGAGAGGGTATTCACGTTTAAAGACATGGCAATCTACAACAGATAAATGCAGAGAATAAATATCATATTCTAGTAATCATCTAATTAGGCCTTTAATTAATGATGCTCCCACTAAATTATAGGAATTTTGGTGGAATCAAGTCATTGGAGTGGTCAAACCACACTACTAGATCCGTACCAATTTACTATAATTTATGTGGGACAAGATCCACATCATACTATGCCTTGAGTTAGCTTTGGCTAAATCGCCCAAGACTTAGTATGATCGGTAGATAACTAATTTATCAATTACATCTCTATGCAACTCTTGTTTATAGGATCAAGATTTAACGTTTACGAATAATCTTGAGTTAGCTTTGGCTAAATCGCTCAAGACTATTTAAAACGGTGATTTTGTCCTACCCTTTCCAACTATTGGAATACGCCTATAGCTTTACTCGATCCAATTGAGTTAACTAGTTACACAATCTGATTGAGCTCGATCTAACCCGAGCTGTGATAGGCGGGACCAAGGTTGTCCCTCCGCATCCTACCAAGATTAAATGCGTTGCTCTGCTTTGGCAGAATCGACAAGCGCATATGATCGAGGTAGTGATGGGTATCAGGACCCGGTAGGCGTTTACGAGTTGATTCGATTTTAGATCTAATCTAATCGAGGATGTGCATCACATCTAGGCATTTATGAAATCTAATTTAATCCTAAATGTGTATTAAGAGCACATCAAAATGTGGTTCCCACATTACTTGTGCATCTCATACACTTAAGTTTATTTTTACTGTTCTACATTATCATGCATCATATACATCACAAGCATAGCAATAATAAAAATAAACATAAGTGACTTGGTCATGGCCCTGCTAAGACCCTCTCAAGCCAATGAGAGGATCCGATGGTCAACCTAGGTCTAGCGGCTTCTCCAAGCGCTTCCTCTTGACCGTCTTGGTGTTGTCGGCTAGTTCTCCCGAGTCCAAGTTCTCTGGAATTTCCGTCGTCTTCACTTTTGTACATTACAAATTTTATACTCGAGTTACATTCGAGTCTAAATATAAAATACAACAGAAATAAAATATTAAAAGTCGACACGCAGGTCGAAAACACAATACAACACGCACATGTACAAAAACGGCGCGCAGGCCGTATTATGAATTACAACACAATTTTAATCTTATTAAAAATTGGGTTTTGGGCCATGACCATCACATTACTGTACATAATTCAAAATTATGTAATTTTACAGATTTTATATAATTTTTCTACTGATTTTTAGAATTTTTCGAGTCACAACTCCGCGGCGGTCCCGGTAAGCGGGTTTCGGGCGTAATCGCGAGACAAGGCCCCTTGCGGGGTTAGGGGCAGCACCCCTACTCGTGAAATAACCTTCACGAGTGTCTTCTTGCGATTATACATCGCCTTTACCCGCTGTCCCAAAATCCATTTGGGCGAAACTTGCCGTTTCGGAGAAGTTTTTCTCGGTGGCAAAGTCTACAAGTGCTTCGCACTCGTCGCTTTGCCTCTACGAGGAAAAAATACTCAAAAATCCTAAAATTTAGAAAAATTACAGAAGCATAAAATTATCTAAATTTTGTATCTAATACAAAAAAATAAAAACCAAAACGAGCACAAGCTTCGCTCGTGGCTCTGATACCACTGTAGGGTTTTTCGGGCCGCGAAAACCGCTTTTTAGCGTCGCGGAAACCTCGAAAGCCCCAATAGAAAGGATCCGAGCGAAGAAAATCATTTCAAAAATTTACGAGTGCTTGTTTACATGCTTCAAAACCGATCTACAACCTAGATCCATTAGAGAAGAGAAAAACTACCTTCGATGCGTGCCCCGCAATTCCCGCTCGCTCCTCGGTTGGTGTCGGATCTCAAGGACGCAAAGTAGCAACCCTCTAGAAGTATCCACACAAGCAAGAGAGTGGAGAGGAGAGCCCAAAAGTGTGCTAGCACTCCTTGGGGCCTCGGCAAGATGAGAGGAGAGGGAGAGCAAAACTAAAACCAAGTTGGGAGAAGAATCAATCAACCACACACAAAAGAATCAATTTGTGTGTTTAAGTGGCCGGCCACCATCTTAGGTAACCCCCTATTTGAATTCAAAATTCAAATGGGGAGGTTACTTAGCCTTGATGATGATGCCAAGTCATCACTTGGTCAAGTCAAGGTGATGTGGCTTGAGTCAAGTCAAACTTGCCTCTTATGGACTTTCCATATTTAGCCAAAGTCAAACTTTGACTTCATTATTCTCCAATGATTAGATTCATCCAACACTTGGATCAAACTCAAGTCCAACTCAAGTTGTCTAATTTGAGTCAAGTCAAACTTGCCTTTTATGGACTTTCCATATTTAGCCAAAGTCAAACTTTGACTTCATTACTCTCGGTCCATCATATAGACTTATTCTCCATCTATTGCTCTATGTGTGTGACCCTATAGGTTCTTGTAACGTTGGCAATGCCCTTAAACCTATTTAAGGACATAAGCAATGAGAGGTATCTAGCAACACATCATTGCTACCCAAGTTACAAGAATGTCGAGATCCAACATCACCATTGTGACTAATAATTGTGACCATCACAATATGTGACAACGTCCTTCTATCCTCGATATCTAGATTGATCTTTCATGAGGCATAGACCGTGTCATCCTCAAATCAATCTATGTGTCTTGAACTCCAAGTAGACTCACTATAATCAAATAAGCTCAATATCTCATATTGCCTTACTTGGGCATGGCCATGCACTTAGTGATCTCACTCTATCAAGACTATGATATCTCTCCCGTCATATAGGAGGGATAGATCTCATCTACATCACTCACATCCCTCCGCATAATTTGTTACATACCCAGTAATCGCCTTTATAGTTCACCCAGTTACGGGTGACGTTTGACTAAACCAAAGTACATAACTCCTTATGTAGGGAACTATGGTGACTTCAGGTCCAAGGACTAATAGTCATACTAATAGTCACATGAGAAAGTATATGACACTCATATAACGATCCATGATACTTTCTCATGGCGGGCCATTCAGTATACATTCTCTAATGTATACCCATGTGTCAACTTGATATCTCATATCCATGACTTGTGAGATCAAGTCATCATGTTGACCTACATGCTAGTCTCTATGCATTAACATTGTCCTTGAATGTTAATACTTGACTAGGAATAATTAAGAGTAGTGTTCTCTATATCATCTCACTATCAATTCAACTAATCGATTGATATAGATAAGAACCTTCTACTCAAGGACGTTATTATACTAAGTTATTTGGCACCAATACACATAAGTACAATAACCATAAGAAATGCCTTTATATATAAGAAATATATATACAAGAATATGATACAATGAGTCCAAAAAATGATCATCATATGATTGACTCTAGGGCTCTCACTAACAGAAGGCTACAACATCATCTGCCCACCTTTTTTCTCCAGTGAGGACTTTAGCTACTAGAAGGACCAAATGGAATATCACCTAAAGACTAAAGTAAAAATATGGATAGTGATCCAAGCATGATTCACACTCCTCGTCGACGAAGATGGAGAACCTCTCACCTATGACAAATGAGGCGCACTAATTAAGAAGAAGATCAAGGCTAACACGCTAAAGTGATAGAGACTCTTCAATGCGGTCTGACTAAAGAAGAGCTAAATCAAGTTAGACCTTTTAATAGTGTTAAAGAACTATGGAACAAACTAATTGAACTATACGAAGGCACCTCCAACACGAAAGTAAGTAAAAGAGACTTAATTTTAAATAAATTATATAATATTAAAACGCAGGAAGGAGAATCGGTAAGCCAGTTGCATGCCTGGATCCAAGATTTACTCAACGACCTCCATTCAATTTGTCAAAAAGTAGAAAATAGAGATGTTATAAGGTATATATACTTTTAATGCATTTCCTCATAATACTTTGTAGGCATTTATGGTAAATGTTACAAAGTTTCTAAGGATCTTTCAATTTTTAGATTAGATGATCTTTTTTCTGAATTTGAATTACATGAGCAAACTAATGCACACCTGATCAAGAAAGGTATTGCGTTAATTGCAGGTAAAATCAAGGCAAAGAAGTCGAAGCACAAGTCCCGAATAATGCTCGAATTTGAAGACGAATTTGACTTGGAAGATGACGACGAGAACACCGACAAACTAGTCAAACTGGTTGGAAAAATGCTTAAGAGGAAGAAGATGATCCAATCAAAGAGCAAGCAACAGGGTCTGAGTCGAATCACAAAGCCCAAGTCAGAAGTGACCAACTATGAGTGTAATTAGAAGGGACACTACAAGCCAGAGTGTCCAAATATAAAGGAAACCAAAAAGTAAAGAAGAAGGAAGGTCCTGAAAGCAATGTGGTCCGAGTTGTCAGAAGAGTCGGACGAGGAAGAACAAGCACAAGCAAGCTTTCTAGTACTACCGGTGCCAGAACAAGTGGCTGAGACTGAGACTGAGACTGAGTCCGAGCCCGAGTCCAAGTTTGAATTTGAATCTAAAGCTGAGTCTAAGAAAAGCCACAAATTAGTATCCATTTCAGATAAACTGAACAATGAGGTACATTTGCCTCTAGTCAAAAAATTGTATGAAATGATTCATTATTTAATACGAAAGTTAACTTAAATCCAATGTCCAGGTGACTTGGCAAGGCACAAGGACCTTCTTGGATATGGAGCAACTACCACTTCAAGTATACCTGGTGGCAAGTCTGGGCGAGTTTGGAGGATCGAACGTCTAGCAAGTTGATGGATCTGGAGGATCGGACTTTGAGAGGAAGTCTTGGGGGTCGGAGGATTGAATGTCGAGCGGGAAGTCTAAATAGGTTTGGAGGACTAGATGTTTGACAAATCAGGTAATTTCTCCTAAGTGGAGCAGGTGATGACAGTTTCCCTTGAATGGAACAATAGGCATTGATCCTACCTAGGGTTTCACTGGAAATCCAAAATAAGGACAGATAGTTCCGAGACTATCAAATTATTTTGTTATTATTATGCCTGTTGAGTTAAATCTATAATGTAGGGAGGTGGCTAGAGTCAGGGGATTCCATGCACCTAGAATAGCCCAAACTCAACAACGCGTGCAATTGAGATGACATGTCTTGATTGGATGGAGCACGTCAACTTCAAGGCACCCGGAAGGAATCTAGGAGCCCCGGGAAGGGATAAAGGCGACTAGGATAGTGTTTCGCCTAGGTGCAACAACGTCAGCGGTGTAGGTGATAACCGTTTAAGTCGCACTACGATTTCAATTAATTTTCTCGTTTCGAGCAATTATGTAGTAATAGTTGAACCCGAATCATCTCTCAAGGACCCAATATGATGCATGCACATCTTTGATCTATAGAAAATAGTAAACTGTAGAAAAGATGAAAGCTAGCTAAACCAAACATGTTTTTGGGGTTTTGAGGATAACAAAACAATTAAACTTAGCTATTAACTTCCACCTAATAGCCTTAACTACTCGGAATTGAAGTATTAAGCTAACTAAATGTAAGGGACAACCAAGAAACACTCACAACCATGAAATTACAGCAAGGATTCATCTCAATCTCCTAACTAGAAGGCAAGCAATTTTGTACTCAAGCACATGTTTGATAGGAGCAATTAAACAAACACCTTGCATTCAAGTAGTAAAAGGTTGAGAACATGGAAAAATTCTGCAAAAGGTATACTGTAAAACTAGAAAACTAAGCTAGAAATTAGGTTCTTAAGCTGGGAATAAATCAGAAATTCAGAATCAAGTGAAAAGGAAATGCAGGTTGCGTTCTACAGCAAGTAAACAGGAAAGAAACTAGCAAAAGTAGGCTGAAAATTGTTGTCCGGTGGAGGAAAACTCTGCTCCGATGAAGCTGATCACTTCCCCGTCGGATTGGAAGATGGAATGGGCTGTGGAGTTGAGGAATCAAGCTTCTCCAAGCTGCTAGTCTGAGAGAAACCCCTTCATGGCTGCCTGATACCGAGAGCTCTCCCTCCCTTCCTTGGCTGCGTGATCCTCTTCTTCCTCCTCTCCTCCGGCTGCCCTAGTGTGCTTCTTTCCCAATCGAACAATAGCCTCTCTTTAGTTCCCTAGCTCTTCTCTCCACCCTTCATTCCCCTTGATGAGTGGCCAAGATTGCTTACAGAATTTTCCATCAACTTAAGTGCCTAGATCCAAGTGGAGGGTTGTGATGTTCCCTTTTGTCCTTTGACGTACAAGCTCTTCTGATCGGTCACGGGACCGATCAGGCTTTCCCTGATCAGATTGATAGGCATCTGATCGTTCTGGACGGCTGCTGATCGGTCTGAGTGACCGATTAGTTGCTTCCCTGATCGGATTGGTGACCGATCAGGGCACCAACAGAATGAAATTACAGAGTCTGATATTGTTCTTTATGGATCCATCTTAGCCCTTGATGTGCCCTTTTGATTCTTTGATGCACAAGCTGTCCAAACATCAAGTATAATGAAATATGAGTGTACAAATGTAGAAAAATTAATTAACCAATGAAAATGTACCCTATTAACAATTATGTATCATTTACTAAACAAACACACACATAAACCCCCAAATTTCGCACTAATGGCACAAAAAATTATCCATCAAGTTGTTAATTATCACTCCCCCACACCTACTCTTTGCACGACTCGAGTAAAAAGAAAACCAAGTTTATTGACTTAGGCAAGTTCACTTAGCATGGAGGAAATCACATAGTGGTAATTATTCAAGATCATAAAGCATTTTGGAACCAAGTCCACATCAATTCCAATCTCACACTAGTCAATTGGTAGTGGTAAATTTATCCAAGTCAATAGATCAAGCATGAAACTCTCATAGGACTATCCCTAACTCTCAAAACTCAATAAGTAGTGGAGTTCCACTCAAGAATCATTATGCTTCTTCACTATCATAAGCTTGATCACCCCCTGATTTTCACCAAAAGAATTCATTTGATACATACAATAAATAGAGCTTTTTAATGGAGGAGATGAAACTGTAAGGAAAGTAAACAAGAAGAAAATTTCTGCTACTAAGTGAAGAATTCAGTGGGGCAAAGCAAAAGGAAACATTAGATGATGGAACTTAATGAATTAGTTAGCTTGCATGTGAACTCATCTTATCACCCCCATTAAAACAAATGCCTCTTATCGAATTGAGTGTTTCTGATCAGATTGATGAGAAACATTACTGAATTCAGTGTTCTGTTCTGTGCCACTCTGTTGATTGTTCAAGGGACCGATCTAGCTGCCTTCTGAACGGTCTGGAGTGCCTCTAATCGATCTGAGCTACCTCTGATCGGTCATAATGACCGATCAGACTCCTCCCTGATCGGATTGGAGACCGATCAAGGCACCAACAGAATGAAATGTGTAGAATCTAAAACTGTCTTTTGCCAAAATTTTGCTTCTT
Source organism: Boesenbergia rotunda (assembly GCA_024364735.1). Lineage (NCBI taxonomy): Eukaryota > Viridiplantae > Streptophyta > Magnoliopsida > Zingiberales > Zingiberaceae > Boesenbergia > Boesenbergia rotunda. Next base: position 297,155 of record JAGFNQ010002758.1, on the reverse strand, counting down.
CCAATCACTAACTCACCCTTAAATTCAATTGGCTACTTGTTCACCACTTCAAACTCAGAAATCTAACCATCACTTTCTTTCACTTCATGTTTCTCTTTTCTTTTCTTTTTCTCTTTTCCAAAGTTACAGCAGCTCCCCAAGTTGCTGAAATTTTTTTCAGCAATCTGTTCTTTTCCACTTCCTCAACTTTGGATGCTTTAATTTTCAACTTCTTCATCCATTACTAATTCAATAGCCTCAAGGAAGGTTGAGGTATCAATTATCTAAAGGAAGAATGATTAATTCTCTGACTTGGCACGGAATTGGCATGGAATTTTGCTTGCAACTTTAGCTTCACTCAAAGGTTGACTCCGAGAACTTGAACTGCACTCATTCCATTTTATTTCATGTTATTTTTTTTTCCTTTTCTTTTTTTTTCTCTGTTTCGTTATTTTTTTTCTTTTCATTCTTTTTTTCCGAATGCAAATGAAGATACTGCATAGTTCTTGGAGACTACCTTGCCTTTAGCTTTGAAGTTTCCAAATTCCTCATTCTAGGTCCAAATCACATCCAAGAGAACCTTGCGCAATCTCCATATCAATTAGAGTTGGAATTCGAACTTCCCAGCTTCATTCTTTGAGTTGTTCACTTCCATCATGTCGAAATCGAACTAATTGCATCCAAGGTCAATTTCTTTTCCCCCACACCTAAGATTTTGTCCATCTCAAGCAACTAATTTATCAAGTTCTTCACCAACTTAGAGGAAAAGAAATAGAGCAGAAATAACAAAAGAAGTGGATAATTGTGCAAATGAAAGGAAGACTAACAAAGATCATGATGAATAGCTCCACCATTCCATGTATCATATGCCCCTATGATTCAAAAAAGGAAATGAGCAAGTTCTAAAGTTCCAAAGCATGAATGTTCATCACACATAAAATAATCTATGATAGGCAACAAGTGGTCCTCTCTAGGAACAATTTTAATCATGCTCAACCCAATATTAGAATCCTTCATCAACCAATGACTAGATGCAAGTTGAGACTAACTAAGTCATGATATCCATGACTCAATGATCTAAATAATTTTTTCCACTTTATGATTCCTCCAATGCATAGAAAAACTTAAGAGAAGTGCTACTTACAACTAACAAAGTAAATCACGAGAAAATCAAAATGTATGTACAGAAAGGAAAAGCAAAGAACAGACTCCCCTCTAAGTTGGATAGATCGCATGGTACAAGTCCACACTCTCCATTCTTGTTCCCTCCATGCCCTCATGGTAATGCTTCAATTGATGTCCATTCACCTTGAAAGTCGTGCCCACCATGTCCTATATCTCAATAACACCAAAGGGAAACACATTAGTACCAACAAAAGGACCCTCCCACCTAGACTTCAACTTGCTTAGATACCATTTGAGTCTAGATCTAAACAAAAGCACATTCTCTCCCACATGAAACTCTTTCCTCAAAATGTTCTTATCGTGGAAGGCCTTGGTCTTTTCTTTGTAAATGCTTGAACTCTCATAGGCTTCCAATCTTAGTTTCTCGAGCTCTTGTAGGTGCAACTTCCTTGCTGCCCAGATTCTTCTAGGTCCATGTTGCAAGCTTTAACCGCCCAATAAGCCTTGTGTTCCACCTCCACCGGTAGATGACAAGCCTTACCATAAATAATCCTGTAGGGAGGCATCACAATGGGTGTCTTGTAGGCAGTCCGGTAGGTCCATAACACTTCATTAAGTCTTTTGCTCTAGTCCTTCCGATCTAGCCTTACAGTTTTCTCTAAGATAAGCTTAATCTCCCTATTTTATATTTCAGCTTGTCCATTTGTTTGAGGATGATACGGGGTGGACACTTTATGGATCACTTCATATTTGCTCAAGTGCGCCTTCATGTGCCTATTGTAAAAGTGAGACCCTTGATCACTGATGATCGCCCTGGGTACCCCAAACCTGCAAAATAGGTGAGTCTTGACAAAATCCACAACAACGGATGAATCATTAGTTCTAGTGGGGATTGCCTCCACCCATTTAGACACATAATCAACAGCCAACAAAATATAAATAAATCCATATGAAACAGGAAAAGGACCCATGAAATTGATACCCCAAACATCGAAAATCTCGCAAAATATCATGAGTTGTTGAGGCATCTCATTCCTACGTCCTAAGTTCCCTACTTACTGGCAGCGCTCACAAGTCTTATGGAAGTGATAAGAGTCTCTAAACAAGTAGGCCAATATAACCCTGCATCCAAAACCTTCCTAGCTGTACGTTGAGGACCAAAATGCCCCCACATGCAAGTGTATGATAAAATGAAAGTACTGACTGGAACTCACAATCAGGGATACATCTCCTAACTACCTGGTCATTGCAAAATTTCCAAAGGTAAGGGTTATCCCATACGTAATACTTAGAATCACTTACTAATTTATCACTTTGAGCTTTAGAAAAATATGTAGGAAAAACATGTGCAACCAAATCATTGACGAGATCAGCATACCATGGCACACTACCTTACAGTTGAAGAAGATGCTCATGTGGAAATGCATCTGCAATGGGTGTAGGATCTGTTGCCCCCTCAATCCTGCTCAGGTGGTCAGCTACTAGGTTCTCCTTCCCGCTCCTATCGCGTATCTCAACGTCGAATTCTTAAAGCAGTAGCATCCATCGAATCAATCTTGGTTTCGTATCTGGCTTCCTTAAGAGGTACCTAATAGCTGCATGATCAGAAAAAAACAATCACATGTGAGCACAATAGATATGAACGAAACTTATCCAAAGCAAAAACAATAGCTAAAAGCTCCTTTTCAGTTTTGTATAATTGGCTTGAGCAGAATCAAGTGTCCGGGATGCATAGCAAATGGCATGAGGCGCTCCATACACCCTCTGGCCAAGCACTACACCCACGGCATGATCTGATGCATCACACATCAGCTCGAATGGTATACTCCAGTCTGGGGGCCGGATGATAGGGGTCGATGTGAGAGTCGTCTTCAAGCGATCAAAGGCGTCCCTACGCTGCTGATCAAAATGGAACTCCACGTCCTTCTGCAGCAAGGTCGAAAGAAGAAGGGCTATCCTGCTGAAATCTCTAATGAATCGCCTGTAGAATCCTGCATGGCCAAGAAAAGAGCGAACGCCCCGCACACATGCAGGATAAGCCAGAGATGTAATACAATCAATTTTTACAGGATCTACTTTGATGCCCTTCCTAGAGACTATATGACCTAAAACTATGCCATGCTCAACCATGAAATGACATTTTTCATAATTAAGTATAAGGACAGTCTCTATGCAACGATGCAAAACTTTAGACAAGCTATCTAAACATGCATCAAAAGATGATCCGTATACAGTAAAGTCATCCATAAATACCTTCATGCAATGCTCTAAATGATCTGAAAAAATGCTTACCATGCATAATCCGAATGGCATCCTCCTGTATGCAAAAGTCCCAAATGGGCAGGTGAAAGTCGTCTTATCCTGATCCTCTAGAGTAATATGAATCTGAAAGTATCCTATAAAATCGTCCAAGAAGCAATAGTGTCATCTACCAGCAAGCCTCTCTAACATCTGGTCAATGAATGGTAAGGGGTAGTGATCCTTCCTCGTAGCCTAGTTCAACTTTCGGTAGTCTATACATACTCTCCATAAACTCTGGACTCTAGTAGGAATCAAAGCACTCTCCTTACCCTCCACCACTGTGATACCGGACTTCTTAGGAACCACCTGCACTGGACTCACCCACTGACTGTCGGAGACAGGATATATAATGCCGGCCTGTAGTAGCTTAGTTACCTCCTTCTTGACCACATCTAAAATAAGTGGGTTGAGTCTACGCTGTGGTGGTCTCACCGGCCTTGCATCCTCCTCTAGGAAAATCCGGTGCATGCAAATGGATGAACTAATCCCTGGTATATCTGCAATGGTCCATCCAATAGCCCTCTGATACATCCGTAGAAGATCTAGTAGCCTTTTCTCTTGACCTGGCTCAAGATGCTGAGCAATGATGACTGGCAACTGCTCGTTCTCTCCTAGGTAGGCATACTTCAAGTGCTCAGGTAGGGGCTTCAAAGCAAGCTTTGGGGGTTGCAAAACTGATGGAAGCAATCTCTCAGGACCTGCCCCCAATGTAGACACCTCAGCATCTTCCACCTGGATAGTGTCACAGACTAAAATTGATCCACCACTATCATCATCCCTCTCATTTGAATCCTCTGTGTCGGCTAGATCTGAATCCATGCCATCTGACTCCTCAGAATCTAGTGTATCCAACACGTCGATGCCCAGCAGCGAATGATCCTCGGCGGGATATCTTATCGCATCAAGGATGGAGAACTGAACCACTATGTCCCCAAACTCCATGGTAAGTGTCCCTGCATGAACATCGATCTTGGTCCTTGCAGTCTTCAGGAATGGGCGTCCCAAAATCAATGGAGCTGAGCTTGAGGTTAGGTACTTCTCCATATCTAAAATGTAAAAATCGGCTAGGAATATCAAATCTTTGACTTTCACCAATACGTCCTCTTTGACTCCAGCCGGATGAGCAATATTACGGTTGGCCAACTGAATAACTACCCCAGTAGGCTGTAATGGTCCAATGCCTAGAGAGATGAACACTGACTTGGGCATGACATTGATGGAGGCTCCTAAGTCTAGCATAGCATCCTCGAAAATGCAGTCTCCAATCACGCACGGTACTGTGAAAACTTCTGGGTCTTTGCATTTCTAAGGCATCGACTGGATCATAGCTGAAACATTCTTTCCCATACTGACCAACTCTGTCCCTTTTAGCTTCTTCTTGTGAGTGCACAGATCTTTCAGAAACTTAGCATACTTGGGAATGTGCTTGACCACTCTGAGCAATGGGATGTTCACCTCCATTTTGCTAAAAATGTCAATTAGCTCCTGAAGCTCCTGTGTCTTGTCTGAATCAGCATTCTTCCTTGGACCAACTACCCTATGAGTGAAAGGTAACTGAATGGATGGCTCTGGTAGTGGAAGTGGCCCTGGCTCTACTCCTGTCTGAGACCTCGAAAGATCAACCTCTGGTACTATAGGAATCTATGGGGTAGAAGCCTCTTGTATAACTCATCCACTCCTGAGTGTGATAACATTGACATTCCCCCTAGGGTTTGGAATAGATTGAGAAGGTAGTTGACTCGATCCTTGAGCCTGCATCTGACTGATGGTGGATGATATCTGTCCAATTTGTCGCTCTATGTTATGAATGGAAGCATCAGTCCTACTCTGATACTGTCTATAGTCTCCCTGATGCTGCTGAAATTGAGCACTAAATTGTTGAAAATTCCTCTCATTTTGCTGCTGAAGCTAAGCGCTAAGCTGAGCGCTAAGCTGTTGAAAACTCCTCTCATTTTGTTGCTGAAAATGAGTGAAAAAGGGCTCCAAAGTGAGTGGAAACTCCGATTTTTGTTGCTGAACTGGTAGAACTCTTGGTGGAGATGGACTACTATAAAATCCTGGTGGTCTCTGAACTGTAGGTGGCGCAACAGGAAGTGGTGGCTGATAAGGCTGCTGCTGATGTGATGTGTTCCCATACCTTAGATTAGGATGATCTCTCCAACCAGGATTGTAAGTATTGGGCATGGGATCATAAGTCTGCTTATATCCATAAGGTTGAGGTTGGAAAGGTTGAGGCTTGGACTGAAAAGCATTTGCTGCCGCCACTTGATTTGCAAGGTAAGATCCATCATCAACCTGCACCTGGGGGCATAAATCTGTAGGATGAGAGGTGCTACTGTAAAGTCCACAAACCCTCACTTCTTGGGCTACTTGAGCTGAAGGCTGCTGAGCAGTCTGATAGAGAGTCATCTGCTTAATGAGAGAAGTCAAATCCTGAAGATTAGCCTTCACCTCTTGAGTTTCCATATTCTGTCCTGTGATCTCATGTACTCCTTTAGGCACCAACGGACGACTTCCAAACTTTTGAGAATTTGCTGCCATAATAGAAATCAGCTCTCTAGTTTCCTCAGGTGTCTTGTTCACTAAGGCCCCTCCACTAGCGTCGTCCACCATACTCCTATCCATGGAAAGAAGTCCCTCATAGAAGTACTGAATGAGTAGCTGCTCACTGATTTGATGGTGGGGACAGCTAGAACAAAGTTTCTTAAAGCGCTCACAATACTCATACAGTGTCTCTCCAGAAACCTGCTGGATCCCACAGATACTCTTCCTAATGGCAGTAATCCTTGAGGCTGGGAAGAATTTCTCCAAGAAGCTTTCTTCATTTCAGCCCAAGAAGTAACTAGAGCATGTGGTAAAGTGTACCACCAGTCCTTTGCTCCATCCACAAGTGAAAATGGAAAAGCTCTCAGGTTGATGCCATCTTCAGCAATACCATGTGGCTTCATAGTGGAGCATACTGTGTGGAACTCCTGGAGGTGTCTAGTGGGGTCCTCACCAGCTAAGTCATGAAACTTTGGATGTAGATGAATGAGTCCGGACTGTAGCTCAGAATCAACCTCCAACTCAGGGTACTGGATGCACTGAAAAGCCATGTCTGGTGCTGCAAGCTCCCTCATGGTTCTATTGTTCACCATTTGGAATTCTGACAAAGGGTTGCTACTGGTAGAAAGTCTAGAAATCTCTAGCTGAGCTCTCCTGTGTGCGTGGAAGGTCCTCTCTATCTCAGGATCAAAATCAGCTAAGCTGGAGTAGGAAGACCTGGTCATGCACTGCACATCAAATGAAGAAAATTAGTGAGATGCAAGAAATTAATCAGAAAATTCAGAATTATTGTAAGACCTAAAAACAAACAAACATCATAGAAGGGTCCCCGGCAACGGTGCCAAAATTGATAACCATTTAAGTCGCACTACGGTTTCAATTAATTTTCTCGTTTCAAGCAATTATGTAGTAATAGTTGAACCCGAATCGTCTCTCAAGGGCCCAATATGATGCATGCACATTTTTGATCTATAGAAAATAGTAAACTACAGAAAAGATGAAAGCTAGCTAAACCAAACATGTTTTTGGGGTTTTGAGGATAACAAAACAATTAAACTTAGCTAGCAACTTCCACCTAATAGCCTTAACTACTCGGAATTAAAGTATTAAGCTAACTAAATGTAAGGGACAACCAAGAAACACTCACAACCAGGAAATTACAGCAAGGATTCATCTCAAACTCCTAACTAGAAGGCAAGCAATTTCATACTCAAACACATGTTTGATAGGAGCAATTAAACAAACACCTTGCATTCAAGTAGTAAAAGGTTGAAAACATGGAAAAATTCTGCAAAAGGTACACTATAAAACTAGAAAACTAAGCTCCAAATTAGGTTCTTAAGCTGGGAATACATCAGAAATTCGGAATCAAGTGAAAAGGAAATGCAGGTTGCGTTCTATAGCAAGTAAACAGGAAAGAAACTAGCAAAAGTAGGCTGAAAATTATTGTCCGGTGTTGGAAAACTCTGCTCCGATGAAGCCGATCACTTCCCCGCCGGATTGGAAGATGGAATGGGCTGTGAAGTTGAGGAATCGAGCTTCTCCAAGCTGCTAGTCCAAGAGAAAACCCTTCATGGCTGCCTGATACCGAGAGCTCTCCCTCCCTTCCTTGGTTGCGTGATCCTCTTCTTCCTCCTCTCCTCCGGCTGCCCTAGCGTGCCTCTTTCCCAATCGAACAGTAGCCTCTCTTTACTTCCCTAGCTCTTCTCTCCACCCTTCATTCCCCTTGATGAGTGGCCAAGATTGCTTGACGAATTTTCCATCAACTTAAGTGCCTAGATCCAAGTGGAGGGTTGTGATGTTCCCTTTTGTCCTTTGACGTACAAGCTTTTCTGATTGGTCACGGGACCGATCAGGCTTTCCTTGATCGGATTGATAGACATCTGATCATTCTGGACGGTTGATGATCGGTCTGAGTGACCGATCAGTTGCTTCCCTGATCGGATTGGTGACCAATCAGGGCACCAACAGAATGAAATTACAGAGTACGATATTGTTCTTTATGGATCCATCTTAACCCTTGATGTGCCCTTTTGATCCTTTGATGCACAAGCTGTCCAAACATCAAGTATAATGAAATATGAGTGTACAAATGTAAGAAAATTAATTAACCAATGAAAATACACCCTATTAATAATTATGCATCATTTAATGAACAAACACACACATAGAGCCCCAAATTTCCCACTAATGGCACAAAAATTATCCATCAAGTTGTTAATTATTAGTAGGCGCCTGGAGTTGAACAATTCAACAACTAAGGTGGATTAGATAAACCTCGGTGGAGGTGCCTGGAGATGGTCCAAGCAATTGAAATGGCCTATAAAACATCCCTTCGACCAACAGTTCAAAGATCATCATTCTAGGCTCAAATGATCTTCACACTACTATGAAATTGTACTATGACGCCGAAGTACTGCTCCGACAACTACGTTCAAGTCTCCACTCCATTCTCATTATTAGTATAATTAATATTTGTATTTTTTTTTTGATATTCGGTTGTTTATACTTGTCAAATACTTAGTTAATTGTCCAATAAAAATGTTCAATGATCGTGGGCTTTAGACTAGCAGCACAGGTTATGAACAAGTAATAATAGAAATATTGTCAACAATGTGCTCGTGTTGATTTGTATTTCTAGAACGTTCTCTTGAGTTTCTGAAAAACATGAAAAAACCACATGTGATAGTCCCGAGACTATTTATACTTTTATGTTATTATTATGCTTGTTGTGTTAAATATGTGATGTAGGGAAGTGGCCAGAGTCAGGGGATTCTAAGCACCCAGAATAGCCCAAACTCAATCACGTGTGTAGTTGAGGTGACATGTCTTGATTGGCTAGAGCATGTCAACTTCTAGGCGTCTGGAAGGAATCTACGAGCCTAGGGAAGGGATAAAAGTGACTAGGATAGAGTTTCGCCAAAGTACATGCACGCCAGTAGTTTAGGCGCCTGGAGTTGGATAATTCAACAACCAAGGTGGATCGGATAAACCTCGTTGGAGGTGCCTGGAGTTGGTCCAACAACTCCAGGCACCTGGAATGACCTATAAAACAACCCTTCGTTCAACAGCTCAAAGATCATCATCTAGGCTCAAATGATCTTCACACTACTCCGAAATTCTACTACGATGCCAAAGTACTGCTCTGACAACTACGTTTAAGTCTCCACTTCATTCTCATTGTTAGTATAATTAATATTTGTATTTTTTTTCATATTCAATTTTTTATACATGACAAATACTTAATTAATTGTCCAATGAAAATGATCAATGATCATGGGCTCTGGACTAGCAGCATAGGCTATGAACCAAGTAATGCTCCTGTTGATTTCTATTTCAACTACGTTCTCTTGAGTTTCTGAAAATACTGCATTCTCTTGAGTTTCCGAAAAATATGAAAAAACCACATCCACCGAATTGGAGATGCTAGAGCACCTATTTTTTGGTACAATAAATACATACAGGAGCATTGGATGAATATCAATTGCGCTATATTGATGCTAAAGAGTGTCAATAAATGGATGCATACAAAAGCAAGAGAAATCTCATTGCAGAATTGAACAAAGAGAATATCTCTAGCCAATAGTATTTATCAAGTAAGGATGATTTACAATCAAACGACCCTTGAATCTCCTTTTGTCTTGAAGTCTTGTATTATTCATAAAATAAAAATTCAAGTGTATAAGATTGTGTTTGTTTTACATCCTAATATTCAAATCTTGTTTGAGCAATGTATAGTTGACTTGACGTGTGTTTCATGCATATGTTTTCGATAGAACGAAGTCCGAGCTAAATTTGAAGTGTGCATTCCAGCATGATGCACGGCTTGGCCATATCCCCTGACATGGTCGTGCATCACCCTTGGAGTAGAGCGAGCCTCAAAGTGTCAATCGAAACTTCCAGCACCGAACACGGTCTGGCTGTTTCTTTAGACATGGCTGTGTTCAGTTTACTGTTGATGTCTAGAGTGTTACATGGCCAGGTCGTGCTTCCAAACACGACCGTGGCATGGTGGTGGTGCCCTTATTTTTAGGAAAGTCTTGCCATAATTGGAAGACTTTAGAGGCTATAAAGGACCAAAGGGGCATCTATTTAAAGCATCAAGGGTTTTCTCGTGATAGAGAACCCTAGGAGAGAGTTGTCGTCGCCAAGGAGTCGTAAGAATTCCGTTCACTGACGAGGCTAAGAGATCTTTCAAAGACAACATCAACACTTATGATTGAACCTTCTTACTCTTCTCTCTTTCATTTGAGTTGTAGTGTGCTTAATTCCATGTCTTCAACTTGTATCTCCATCTCTATAGAGTAGTTTCCTTAATTCTAGGATTAAGGAGTAACCCAACATTGACTTGATATTTGTGTGTTGATATTTATCTCTTTTATGGCATGATGTGTTGAACTTCAATTTAGTTGTTAGCGTAACGTGTTAATAAATCTTAACAATATTAACACAATTTTGGGGTGAGGAGGAAGAATAGAAAGGTGAACTTTGATCTCGGGCCTATAATAATTAGAGTTAAAGGGTTGTTCACAAAAGTAGTCCAAACCCTTCTAAGGATTCCATTAGCTATCATAGAGTGTAAGGGGTCTACCTCGATTCGGCGTCACAAAGTAACTGTAGCGATCTAGGGGATTGCGGGGTGTCGTGATAGGTGCCTCCAATAAAATAAAATCAGCATAATACCACTACTACGAAAGTAGAGGGTCACATTTGGGTAGATACATTGGTGTAAACTCGAAAGGGAACAACGATTATCTTAGGATTGACCACCTTCATGTTTGATCAATATTGAGGTAAAAGAGAGACTACAACCACATTATCAAGGATAATCGCAGTGAAATTGAAGTCCAGGAATTGCTCTTTAAGATTCATTTTCTCACAACTTCACTCTTTCTTTCTTAATTCCATTTACTTCACAACAAATTCTCTCAATTTCAATTTATTTAGATAGCCTATTTTGCATTTGGATTGGTACTCGACTTCAGGTTTTTATTACTTGATGATAACTATATACTTGCAAAAATTGCACATCATGACACTCATATGAATGACTAGGTATAGTTGTATGTGAAAATCAAGAATAGACTTCACCATATGTTACTTCAGCGAAATCTTTTAACGAAGTAATACATATTAATCAACTTCGATACTAAATTTGATGAAGTAAATTTCATTTTAAACTTCATAGCTTAAAAATTATTGGTCTTACTACTAAATTTATCTGATATTTTACTTCATAATAACTATTTGACGAAGTAATAAGTTACCAAATAAAATCCATAAATTTCTATATCGAAGTAATAAGTTTAAATCAACTAAAATTTATTCTCTTTTATAAATAAATTTACCCATTTATATTTATTTTTAAAGTAATCTTAAAACTCCCCGAGCCCTAACTTCATCGCGCACAACGCCTCCCCCTTCTCCACGCCCCCGCCCCCTTTTGCCCGACGACGCGCCTCCCCTCCCTTCTACCCGACGAAGCAAGCGCCTCCCCCTCTGCCACAAGCACCTTTGTTCGATGACGCACCAATGCCTCCCCTCTGCTCGACGACGCAAGTGCCTCCTCCTCTTCCCGACGATGCACATCTCCTTCGATTTTTTCTCTTCTTTTCCCTATAATTTTCTTCCCTCTTCCACGCCCTTCTCTCCTTCCACTGCAGTGCCGCTAATTTTCTTCCTTTGCAGCGCTGTCGAGTCTTCCTCCTTGAGGTTTCTTGGCCACGGGAAGAAGCGGCAAGTGCTTTGCTCAAGCTTGAGGTCGTCGTCTTCCTCCTTGAGTTTATATCGCCTCCTTGAGGTTTCTTTTCCTTTCACACCTACATCAATGCAGGTTTTGTTTTTATAAACTACACAGATTGTAAATTGCAGGGTGTCTGATTTCCTAGGTAGCTGGATGTAACTGGGTGTCTAAATTGCAGGGTGTCTGAATTCTAAACTTGCATTGCTGCGGATCTAGACTTTTTTGTTGAGCTAAGCAATGCATCATTACTTGTGGCGTTAGTGGTGCAGAACAAGACTGTGCAAACAGCAAGTTATGTATTAATGTTTCTGAGATTTGTTGGTGATGTAAATCCTGTGTAGTTTGATCATCTTCTTCATTAAGTGTTTACATTTACTCAGTTTTTACTATGACAATTAATAATGTGTTTGTTGTGCTTACAAAATAGAGAACGAAGTCATGCACATAACATTACAGAAGAGGGACAAAAGGAAAACTTGGTCATCTCCCATACTTGGCCAAGGTTTGCTGGATTCATATGTTGCGGATCTTGAACAGAAGCGACTTATGCTACAGAGGTTTCAAGAAGAGGTAAAAACCTTTATTTATTTTTTAAAACTTATTTATATTGTAAAAGGTCATAACTTTTAACAGGATTGCATTTTCATAATGCTATAATAATTGTTATGTGTTTCCGTATAGCTTTACTATGACCTTGATTCCTGATAGCCAAATAGGTCCTAATACATATTGTTTAGGTTAGTGTACAAACAAAATCTAGAATTCCTTGCTCAAGTATTTACTCCATTCGTGAATCATCACTACTTTGGTTTAGAAGTATCTATATCATGAAAACAAATCCAAGCGTAATATCCTTCTTATTTAGGAAAAAAACAATTTGTAGAACCCTGGTTTTGATTTTTCTCAAGCTCAGTTCAGCGGGACCTGCCCTGATCCGAGGACCTTCATGGGCGGCATAAGCTAAGCTTACACTTGAGGTGACTCCTGTTGGTTTTTCTTTCTTTCTTGTTCGCTAATTTGTTCTTAGACAATCATGTGTATATGTTCACTCTTGGTGTTACGAATCATGATTGATCTTTTGCCCTGGTGGCAAAGATTGCAACAATGACACTAAACATATGTTGAATGTATATCTAAATTATTGTATGACATGGACACAAGTTGAATGTCAATATTTCTTTTTCTTACCGTTTGTATAATGTCATACTAGCAATTATTGTCTTTCCTTTTGTTACCATTCACTTCTTTCAACCTATGGTAATTGGCGTTTCATTTATTTTCCCTATCTTCCATTTGATGAATCAAAATTTTTAATCTTCCTTGATTGGACCAGGTATGATGAGTTGACTGCAAAATCTAATGTTGAATACATTGCTGGAGGTAATGCATTTCATTAGATGTTAATAATGCTAGAGGCTTGTGCATAGTATCTTCATCTTTGCTAATTTATATTTTTAGGGGTGACTCAAAATTCAATAGGGTTGCTCAGGTAGGTATTATTGTGAGTATCATATATATTCATTGGAGAATATTGTGAATGCTAACAGTGTCATTGCTGCATTGTTTATAGTGGATGCTACAAATTTCTGACGCAACAAGCTACATGAGATGCATTGGGAACGACAAATTTGGAGAGGAAATGAAGAATAATTCAAATACTGCAGATGTTAATGTAAGTCTACCCTTGCTGGCTTATTTTGCATGCTATTTTATCATTCTTCTATATGGTTCTCTACTAGATATTCTCTTGGCTTCATTTATTAGGTTCACTATTACGAGGATGAAACTGCTCCAACTGGTACATGTGCTGTCTGTGTTGTTGGTGGTGAAAGGTGAATTCTGTTTCTTCTTTCTCCTGTATATCGATTCTTATGATTAAAACAAACCTCTTCCTTATACCATATATGTTTTATCATTTTTTAGCTGTAGGATACCCAGAATTCTCATATAATTTGAAGTTTATGTGTACAACTTGAGTTCTGACTGTTGTACCAATTTGCTGATATAAGCACACAGTAGAAATATAGAATGATTGAAAATTTATAGTTAGTTACTTTGATAAATGTTGTACCAATTTGGCTTAGTGATTTGTAGAAAATTTATAGTTAGTTACTTTGATAAAGCATTGCTCTCAGATAAAATGATAGACAGTTATTTCTGATATATAAAGATTTACAGAAGACCATGCTGTGGTATGGTTTGGTTAACTTAATAAGAACTGAAAATAACGTATTCTAAATTTTATTCAAATCTAATAGTTGAAACGTGGATAGTATTCACATCTGACATTATTAGAAATTCTGACTACATGATAATGTATAAGCTCAAGATTGAGAGTGGCCTTGTATTTTTTATAAAGACATCCAGTTATATTATCTTGATTCAGGAGGCATCCAGTTACATTCAAACTTCTGCATGGTAGGTTTTGTTTTTATTATATGCTTTGGTTTATGATTGAGATAAACTATTATAGTTGGATGAATCTAATACATTTTGTATGTTTGCATACAAGTTTGCAGGAACAATCAAGAATCAATATTACCAACAAATCGAATATGATTATGTCAGAAGTGAATGGAGTGAATTTGTCTACTCATATGTAGGTGTCTAAATTGGTGGTGTCCTTAGGATATATATTTTGTTCTTTCATTATGGATTTTGGATATACTTGTGGATATATATATATGTTGGTTATATATATACTTGTGGATTTGTGGATATATACTCATTTATTCATCATTTTGAATAGATAATTGTTTAATCTAATTAATGCAAATTAAGTTGTATATATATTGGAATATTATTGTATAATAAAATATTGTTTAATTTTAATGAAGTAAAAAACATTTTTACTTCACTCTTTTATTAAATTAGTGCGATGGTAATCGATAATTACTTCGTTAAATTAAAATTATATTGTAATAAAATATGATTATTTACTTCAATAATAAAATTTGATGGTGAGGTAACATAATACTACATACTTCGATAAATATAAATACTGGCGAAGTTATAAAATATATTTGCTTCGTCAATTAATGTAAATTGTGAAGTTACATATCATCTATTACTTCGTCGCATTACAAAACTACTAAAGCAACAGATATTTTTTTACTTCGATAATCAATTTAAACTGTAAAGTTATATATCATCGATTACTTCAGCACTTTACAAAACCAACGAAGTAAAAGACAAGTTTTTACTTCAGAATTGGTCCAAATCTGAACCGGTTTGCCTCTTTGAACCGGTAAAAGACTTCGCTATTTTCATGAATATGACTTTGGTGATATGGCGAAGTAAAATAATCTCTTTTTACTTCACGTGCGTCTACTTCGGTAATTATCTATATATGACTTCGGTGAATATACGAAGTAAATTATGAAAATTCTACTAGTTATACACATTAATTTCATTTTCGGAGGAGATAGCTATGGTTGAGTTTTAGTCAATCAAATGTGCATATTCCATATATTAATATATATTTACATTTTAGATAAAAAAAAGTTAGTGTAAATGGGACATCAATTAACTAGAAGCTTAAAGTAGTTTGTGTTCACGATGAGAAAACAAAATGAAGGCTAGTTGATAATCTATAAATAAGGAACAAAGGAGTAATAAAAAGGTTATTTAAAAAAGTTCAAATTCTTTCTTCTAACTTAGCTATTTTGTGATCTCACGTATTCTACTTATATCTTTATTCTTGTGCCATGTGTTCTTTTTATAAGAGGAATTTGTAAGAAATTTCTCCAACCTAGAGGTGTTTTAGGAAAAGAAAATATAGTAATTTTCGAGGAGTTGCTCATTGAAGAGTCATAAGCCATAAATTAGTTAGGAGTCTAGAGTTCCAACTCATATAAAATTTCCTTAGTTACCATTGCTCAATAATTTAGTTTATATTTTCTTTTAGTTTTTGCTACATACTAATCAAATTATAGATAAACAAATGGTACACTATTCATCACCCACTAACATCACATATAAATCCAACAACTACTAATCAAATTGTAAAAGATCAAACGATACCTCTAGCCTCACATATTGATCTAACACAACTACGATAATGCCTTATTGTTTCTTGAGCAAGTTCTTTTTTACTTGGTTATAGATGCTTCTTCGTTTATAAAAGAACTCTTCTTGTGAAAGAGGACCAAGTTCACTATATTGCAAGTTTCGATACAATGAACTTAAGGAAAACATTTGTAAAATCATCACACAAGATAATTTCTTCCATAATAGTCAGGATGATTTACATGTTCCTCTCATGTACTTTGAGTAAGAAGTATCAAATTATACTATCAGAATGTGGCTTTCCCTTCTTTTCACTTAGTATGTTTTAGTCAATTTGAGATGGCATGTTTTAGTCTACATGAGGTGGTAAAAGGTGATTCCTTCGTCTCCAGCGACCTCGCCAACCTGTCTCAGAGCCAACACGGAGAAGATAAATCATAGAGTCTACTAGCCTAGATGTTGTGGCTAGCGCGTGGGGAGGATGGACACACTTAATGCTTTAGTCTATTTGAGGTGCTTGTGTTCATGACTTTTCTAATATTTTCTGATAGGAGCTCTATCATCTTCTTGAACGAGGTCTGCAATTTTTGGAGGTACAACAACCATCAATTATTGTATTGTTCTTCTCAATGTTGAAGGTGCATCTATGGTCTCCGAGCCATTGTTGTATTATGATGAGTAGCTGCTGTACTTCACCTTTCAGATCGCATTGTCATGCCTCCTATCTCCAGCTCAGTGCCCATGATTGACCCTCAGTTGGCCTTCAACTCCATGCCTCCTATTTCCGGCTCAACGCCCATGGTTGGCCTCCAATTGGCCCCAGGCTCCATGCCTTCTACTTCTGGCTTATAGCTTGGTTTATCTCCGTTCGACCTTGCCGTTCGGACGCCCGGTGCACATCCCATTCCTTCATTCTCTAAAAGTCCTACCCCGCGGGCCAAGGTACACATACTTTTACATATGATTACATATATGCATTTACAATTGTTCATATTATATATCTCTACTGCTGGAGACTGACTTGAGTGTCAGAGTGGACGAGTTAGACACCTTGACCTCCATTCTAGTCCCCTCCTTCGCTCTTCTACTCCTCCAGGCTCTCTAGATGGTTCAGTTCTCCCGGCAGCACATGGTGACACCGTTCTACAACTTCGTGGGCATCTCCGATGGCCCCACCTCTTTCTAGCTCATGGTGACTCCGTCAACACAAAGGACAACTCATCCTGTTTATCTTCCAGGTCATGGCGATTCGGTCAACATCAACGAGACCTCACTGGTAGCCCACGTGGATAGAGGTCCTTTCATCATCTTTTCCAATAGCATCTGAGGAGTAACGTACATCAGTAGGTTCGTTGATGGGTGGCTTGACTGTCCATGACATTTTAGCCTGAACAGTCACCTTTGTTGATGTGGACATTGCCCTTACTTGCGGTGCCAATAGTCGTGGAGCAACATGTTATGAAATGGATTTAGTTGAAAATTGAAGTTGCTCTGGATATTCTTATGGTTTCATAAAATTTGGAGGATATTTTTGTTTTTGTTGAAACTTAATGACCTTAAACATTTTGCTCATGACTTTTATGACCTTAAGTTTTTCAAATAGGGATTACATACCTTCAATGCTATAAATTGTGGTTTCTGCATAACCAACCATACCTTTTGTCCATGAGCTTAGGCTTTATTTACATGGTTCTCCCAAAACCGCAAGTCCATAGAAGAACAATCATCAGGCAAAAAGGTGATCGATACTTTCTGTCAGGTCTAGATCTAAATAGATTGGGTAGAAAGGATCTGATCTGATACCAATTTGAAGGGGAAGTTCAGATGTAAACATGGCGGTAAGGAAGAAAATGTTGTTGTGCTGGTTGATTTGCATATATACCACAAAGGCGCAGCCATTCCTTCCTAACACTGATGAAAAGTATGGCTTAATAGTTGATACATTGCGAAAGGAGTTCTTGGCACACTAGATGGAAGCTGGTAACAAACACATTAGACATTAATTTCTAATACATTTTACTCTATCCAAACTGTATTTGAAACTCTAATCGGTTTTCTTTCGAGAAAGAAACATTGCATCAAAAGAAAAGTAGATACAAACACAAACTGTTAACCAACTCAAAAAATTGACATCAAATTGACATTATGAATACATAACTAGAATAACATAAGTTCCCCCCACGTACTAGTCACAGCATCCGAGCTAATAACCTCCGTGATTTACCTCCTCCGTTGACAAGACTGCTGGAGTCGAGCGAATTACCTTTTTACCACCTAGAATAACATAAGTTAAAACTAAAAACACCAATATCACAAATTCATAATTGGAATTGAAATATATATATATATATATATATATATATAAAAACAAATATACTTTGTTGACATAGAACAAATGTATATATTTGTTGGTACTGCTCCTTTGAGTTATTACTTTGTTTGTACTGCTCCTTGGACTCTTTTATTTGTTTTATTGTTTTATATATATATATATATATATATATATATATATATATACTTGTGTTCTCCTGCGGACCCGGGCTGCAGACGCGCTGCGAATGAGTCCTACGTGGTGACGCGAACTGCGGACGGGATGCTGCGTGGACAAAACAAAAAAACAAAAGCACAAAATGCGACTTAATTTTTCGCTATCCGACTCTCGCGCCATAAGCTTCCCCCTCTCTCACGAACCCTAATCACCGTTTTTCCGCCTGCAGCCCGCGTCGCCTCCCTCTATCTCCCACCTGCCCCTGCGTTGTCGTGGTCCGGCGATCCCCCACCGCCCTCTCTCTTTCGCGTCCGAAGCCTGCGGACCCGGGCTGCCGCTTGGCGCCTGCGCCGATCCGACCCGCCTCCTCCCCTCCTCCTCCCCTCTCCGAAGCAGGTATCAATTTCAATGTCATTTTGTGTTTTTTCTGTAATTTTCTTGTCGCTGAAGCACTTTTGTTCATCCGATCACCGAAGCCCTAACTATCCAAGAAGTCTCCGAAGCCCTAATGCAATTTTCTGTGATTTTGTCAAATTTTGCTGCTTCTCCTGCTTTTTCAGCGATTTTGTGAAGTTTTCGGTGATTTTGTTAAATTTTGCTGTGAATCTGTGAAATATTTCTGCGATTTTGTGAACTTTTTAATCAATAGCAGATATTTGAGATATAATAACTTCTGTTCTGTCATTATTTTGCTGGATTCTGGTTCATTATTTTGCGATTCTATGATTTTATGATTTTGCGAAGCTAGCCGGTATTGAAAGTCTGTATGTGATTTTGTGAAGTTTTTAATCACTAACAGGTATTTGAGATATAAAATTACAGTATACGGTTTTTTTTTTCAATAAAATTTTAGATTAATTTATTCAACCAATTAGATACTTCAACAAGAGACCTTGCTACTAACCATATACAAACTTATTTGATTACATTTTATAAATATGTTAATGTGTTAATCATCAGATCAATTGAAGATAATAATTATAACAGTGCTGACACATATGAACCAGATTTGACATCTGTAGCAGGTATTGTCATAGTTTTAATTTATTAAATTATAGTGTTTCATTGAGAAAATGCAACCAATAATTGGCTTTATTGTTGCAGGTTCTAGTAACATGCGCTAGGATTCTTGGTATTATCTATGGTTGGTATTCATATTTTTTTGTATGCTTGATTGTCTATTATATCTGTCTTTATCATAGTGTGTCATTGAAGTTTTGATTTGATAGTATCTGTTTATAGTATCTGTCTTTAATGTTCTGATTTCATGGTGGATTGATTCCAGAGTTGGACACCAGAGTTGGACAGCATATTTGGTGGATTGATTTCATGGTGGATTGATTTGATAGTATCTGTTTTTGTATCTGGGCATCTGTCCTTAGCTGTTCAAATTGTATTCGATGTTCCGTTGAACTTGAATACTGCTTTGTTTAAATCTTGCTTTGTTTAAATACTTATTGTAAAGTTGTGCATGAACAACCACAACTGCTATCTTTTTTTCTCAATTGATTCATATGCGAAGTTTGTGGTTCTTATGTTAAAGGTATGTTTACTTGTCGGTAAACTGTTGTCTCATTTGCTTCTGCTTCAGCATGTTTATTCATGCAACTGCTTTTCTTATACTAGCATATTGTAAGGAAAATGATGTTTTTTTTTAATTTAGTACTGTTCTATAGATCAGGGATCAACTAAATCTCTTCTGCTTCCAAAGGTTAGTTTCCACACTTCAGTTTATCTTGCTCTTTGTTTCCACATTTAAAAAGGCGTTTATGTTAACTACTTTGTCAATATTTACTTTGTGGATAGATTTTATCTGTTACTGTAAGAACCATCCAAAAGGATGTAGAAGTGAAAAAAACTTTCCTTCAACCCAAGACTATATTTCAGATTGTTTATCAATTGACTTTTGGATCTAATTACCCCCGACACAGTTGATAGTGTCAACTTTCAGGTTCATGCTTTTATGTTAATGTACCATTAACTTTTTATTTTGAGTTTGTCTTCCTACATCTTGGTTTATCTGATATTGAGTCATAACGGTAGGTGTTGACATCTTTTGCAAATGCTTTCCATGCATTGCGGCCTTTAAAAGTTCCTAGTTGGAGGTGTGTTGCTTATTATTTCTTATCATTAATCAAATATTTGGAAAAATGTAATTCTCTGGTCCTTAATAGTTTAACATCACAAAACATATATCGGAAGCAAGAATCGATGTGTTATCACCTCAGTTCATGTTCAATCTAATGGCAATTGCTAGAGAATCTAGATACTTGATCTGGCCTGATACTAAGCTAGAGATGCTTCTCTTACTAGATTGGTAGAGCATGCATCTGGATGTAAATGCAAAATTTTGGTGACGATTTATATTGCATATATAGTATTAAATTTGATACCCATACTCCATTGAATTACTTTTGGAAATAATGTTGATGCAACAAGTTGCAAAAGACGGATATGCATCAATCTAGACTTATGCATAGTCTGTTTATGAAATATTCTTATTTTGTTACTTTTGAATTCATTTTATCTTAATAGTAAATGGAAATGTTTGAAAGTGTCTCTTTTTTTTTCATCCATGTATGTAATTCCCATCCTTTACATAACTTGAGTTGGCCAATTTAATAATTCAATTATTTAGTCATTATATTCCTCCTCTGATTCATGCTCTTTTAGCTTTGCATGGCCCTCGGGACTATGCTGCAGCGGTAAGATAGCTAATCGTTAACCCAGATATCCGCGATTCGAGCCCAGCTACGGTACATTTTGTAAGAATTTTTCCTCCAAATGGGGAGCGAACCCTGGGATGCTGGGCATCTAGACTGCTCACGGCGAGCATTTCCCGATTTACCCTGGTGACTGGTGGAAAACTTCCGTGGGGCCGGGCCGATCACCCCAGGTTCAATTTGTCTGCTGCCTGGTTCATCATTTTTTTTTCTTTTAGCTTTGCATGGCCCCCGGGGCTATGGTGCAGCGGTAGGATAACTAGTCGTTAACCCAGGCATCCGCGGTTCGATCCTCAGCTACGGCGCATTTTGCAAGAATTTTTCCTCCAAATGGGGTGCGAATCCTGGGACGTTGGGCTTCTAGACTGCCCACCGTAAGCGTTTCCCGATTTATCCTGGTGACCGATGAGAAATTTTTATGGGACCGGATCAATCATCCCAGGTTCAATATGTCTGCTGCCTGATTTATCATTTTTTTTTTCTTTTAGCTTTGCATGGCTTGAGTTGGTGAGTCACAGAAGCTTCATGCCAAAGTTGCTCACGTGCAATGGTCCCAAGGGCTGGCCATTCTTCCAGCGTTTGCTTGTGGATCTACTCAAGTTCATGGAGCCATATTTAAGAAATGTTGAACTTTCGGAACCGGTTTGTTTGTTTGTTTGTTTTTTTTTCTTTATTTACGTTGAAAGCAACAACCTAGTTCATATCATTGTGCTGGTGTGTATTATTGTAGGTGCAACTTTTATATAAAGGGTCTCATAGAGTGCTTCTTTTCTGCTCCATGATTTTCCTGACTTCCTCTGTGAGAATACAGAAATATGAGGGGCTTAAAGGTAAAATAACCCAAGCTTAGGGGCTCTTGTGGGAATAGCCGAACGTGGAGGGGGTTAATTGTAAAATGGTCAGCCTATATCTTCTCTTCTGTGGCAAATCGTGAACCGGGATCTCGCAAACCTTTTCCCTTCTTTTCCTCTTCTTCTTCGCCCAGCTCATCTCAGTAGCGATCGACGGAAACCACGCGGCGATTTTCTCCTCCTCACGCGATCGGCGTCGGCGATCCTTCACGGTCTCCTTCCTTTCTTCCTCGCAACTCAGCCTTGCCGTTTCGCCGGAGCGTGGAGTCGCTAGTTAGGGTGACATTGGTTGGGCGGATCTGAGGTCTCTAATTGATGGGTTGAAGGGATCGCGGGCACCTGAGTCTCGACACTCGATTGAAGGTGAGTGAGGTTGTTTATTTTTTCCTTTCCCAATCGCTACAAGGATTCTTGCAAATGGATTGGATTTGAACTTCCCTAATCACGGCTGGTTCTTGGACGTTTTCGCTGATGATCTAGGGTTTGGGGAAAAGTGATAGATCGACAGGCGTATTAGAGGGGGGTGAATAGCACTTTTTCGTTGACGTCTCTACAAGGTTGTTAGCGCAGCGGAAACAATAATATGCAAAAGATAATAAAACCAATGCTAACAATTAGAAATTACTTGGTGTCCACCTCGGACGGGTGACTAATCCAAGAATCCGTCGGTGGATCAATCCCCGGATAACCTCCGGCTAGTCCTCGTCTCTCCTTGTGGGTGGAGAAACCTCGCCACAAACTCAAACAAAGTACTAAGCACAAAGACTACTATCTTGCCTTTAACCAAGACAAGATTCGTCAAGAGATAGTAGTCTGAAACGAGCCCCTTTAAATAGGGCTCGAATCTGAAACAGCCGCTACCAGACGACTGGTCCCAGTTAGATTCGACCGTTGCCGTACAACGTTCAAATCTGCCAGCCTGTTCCAGCCTACACCAGTCGACTGCCCCATGGCCAGTCGACTGGTACACACCTAAGCCTAGGGTTTCACTCCCGAGTACAAGTCTCTTCGCACTCAAACCCTCCCGGCTTAGCCCCTGAGTACAATCACTCATATTCAGACCCTCACAACCCAATTGACTCTTCACTAGTAGCCTCGACTATTGCCTTTACGCCATCTTCATCTTCGGGTCTTGTCCCTCGGATGCGCACGCAAACCTCCAGTTTGCCTCTATGCCACCCTTCACGTACGCCACGAAGTCCGCGCCCCTCGGCTTATCGTCCCTGCTATCCACCGGTCCCTCGGATGCGCACTCAAGCCTTCAGCTTGCCTCCATGCAACCCTTCACGCGAAGACATCAACCAAGTCCATGTGTACCTGTACACTTGCACACTCATGTACACATATGAGAACACAATAAACCCTAACTTAACCATATTGGCCACACACATCAAAACCCTATGATCCTCTAGATCATCTAAGGGCCGATTGCCTCAACAATCTCCCCCTTTTTGATGTGTGGCAATATGTTAAGTTAGGTAAACATATAGCAATAACAATAAAAAAAACAATAATAATAACAACAGCAATTGAAAATCAAAGCATATCACATAAGAGGCAACCTCCCCCTTAACCTATGCTTCCCCCAATTTTCAATCCTTATTGCTTATACCAAGTTAAGTTATCCCAACCTAACTCCAAAGTTTCACAACCTAAACCAAGTTAAGTTTCAACCTAAACCTAACTTAACACTCAAGTTCTCCCCCTTTGACACTATCAAAAAGATTCCCCCAAGCAACCCTAGCCCTGGTGCCAAATAGAACCAGCCAGATTTCTGAAAAACCCCTCAGAAATCACAAAATCTCTAACTGTCCACACTCCCAGTCGACTGCGACCCTACCAGTCGACTGATACACATTTTTCAAAATTTCCATCCGAAATTCAGAAACGCATAAAAAATTCCAGAAAATCCGGAAAAATGTGAAATTTTACAAACACGCTTGTTAAGGTATTCCCTACCCTAGAAAAATATTGGGTCATGAAAAGCAACAATCATGCTTGACTTTTGGTACAAACCCTAAAAACCTCAAATAGTGTCAATTTTGTATCAAGATTGAAATTCAATCATGATTTCCTATAGTTGCCAATTTCATTCACTTCCATTTGACATATAGAATGATTCCCAACCTTTTCTTTTTCATATAAATATTTTCATTTTGACAAAAGCTCCCCCTCTTTCTCCCTTAGGTCTAAATGATCATGCCCTTTTATATATAAACCCCAACATTTGATTTCCAACCAAACTGTGATAGAATTTTCAGATCATATCATGAACACATATTTAGAGATCTCAACCCAAAACATATAACATATCATTAACACAACTTGTTTTCAAACAAAACTTAAATCATTGTATTATAGTAGAAGAACAATAATGCAAGTCAAGATCACACATGATGTAACTCTACATAATAAAGCAATACATAAATGTTTCATACATGGACCCATAAAAGCGGTCATGAAATAAACATCTAAAAAGAGTAGCTAGGGCCAAAACCCTGAAGTCATCCAAATAGTTACAATCATTAGAATGGAAAGTGTTTGAGAGGTATAAAAATATATCAAATAATAATAATGCTCTCAACACTGAACAACTCCCAAAGACTGCATCATCTGATCAGAACATAGGATCATCACTGAATGGAGGTGGAGGAGGAGGAGGAGCCTGGAAAGCGAGATGTCACTGTCGCAGCATCTCGTACATGTCATCCTGGCGGCTGGTAATCCTATCAACTGCTGCTTCAATCCTCTGCTTAGTCTGCTGTACTCCGTGAATATCCTCATGGATGACGTGAGCATCCTCCTGAAGCCTGTGGACATCGGATCGAAGCTGGGTGAACTCTGCACGTGTAACCACCTCACCGGGCTCCTCATCTGAGCTAGATGCCTCTGGACGCTCTCTCCAGACAAATGCCCCTGTCGGCTCTCAATGCCTGCCAAGGATAGCTGACGAGTACGTATCTGATCATAATCCTTGGACAGGTGCCTAACCTGACCACTGGTGACGCGGATACCGAACCGCAACTGGAAAAACTCAGTCAACACATGACAGAAAGGCATATAGATTTTCCCATTAACACTTTGGGAAAAGTGACAAATGGAGGTAAATACATGAAGAGACACATCTATGTCCAACCTCTGCTCAAGAGCATACATCATTACTAGGTGAGGCAATCGAATCCTTGCCCTCCCCTTAGTAGTAACAATGGGTAGGAGACACTCTATAATAATTTTGTACAGAACATGACTAAATGGACTCATGGGTTTGGCATCAAAGGTACACTCAGATTCATACCTATGTCTTCTAAAATAGTGCAAATGAATCTGATCGATAGTCACATCTGGAAACTCAAGCGGCTCAACAACGTTGGAAAAATAAGTATTAACATTGTTTGAAGCCCGACACTCTAAAAAAACTAGCCAAAATCATGGTTGTGAAGGGGAAGGTAACACCGGCCACTCTAGATTCATAAAGATTATTTTCTGAGTCAATACAGGTCAAGTTGGCATAGAACTCCTTGCACAAATCAATATTTACATCATGTTGACAATAAACCAGCTGTTCTATGCCAAAATGGGTGACTATCTCAATGATCTGAGGTCCTTTTTCTTGAAAATAGGCTTTGTTTAAGTACCGACAATGCATGGGGACAAACTCATTCTCTTCAAACCTCTTCTTACATTCTAAGCTCCTAAATCTGGCCTCTTCTGGAGCTTGTGGACCTGGACGGGATAAACCTTCACCCATATATCTCTTAGACACAACCCTAAGATACCAAACACATGCATGCATACGAAGATACCCCCCCCCCCCCAAAAGAGAAAATACCAAAGAAAACATATACAAAATATCATATTAGTATCAAAACAAAGTTTAAATGGAGAACTAAACCTTAAATCATGATACCTTTTCGCTAATCTTTTCATGGTGTTGATTTTGAGAGAATGTCTTGAGAGGAGGAGTTTTTGACAAACCCTAGGGGTAGATCGGAGTGAGAGAAGGACTTAGAGAGGGAGTTTAGGGCTTAGTAGGGCCTGAGGACGAAGGAGGAGCTTGGGAGAGGAGAAGATCGTCGGGTAGATCGCCAAAACCCTAGAGTTTGGCTCCCCCGGCGCGCCCATTTCCTTTTATAAAACCCGCGTCCCAGTCGACTGGCAGGAGGCCAGTCGACTGAGAGAGGTCACAGAATGTTATTTCGGTTGAGACCTGGGGGCAGTCGACTGGTAAAACTCTCAGAAGGTTTTGTGTTATGGGCCAGTCGACTGGCTCTGACCAGTCGACTGATACCTGAAATTCTATTTTTTCAGTCGATTTTTAGAAAAGCATAACTAATTCCACAAATCTCCAAAAACTCTGAAATTTTGTGGAGAGATTTGTGGATCCTAAGTCTACCCGGAAAAAATATAACTTCAACCAAAACTATCCCGAATCCCATGATTGATACATTTCTCAAAACTATCTAAATTTTACCAATTAAACTCAACCCAAAGTTCTAATTTGAACCTCTCCTTGATGCCTCATCCCATATTTAGTCATAGTACATTACTAGCATCAAGTTACATGGTATTTTCATATTAAAACCATTTTCTCTTAATTATAGTCCTATTTCCTCCTTTTTCTCCATAATTCTCCCTTTAGTGTGCCAATCCTCTAGGAGTTAGGCTATCCTTAGCCTTTCAAACCCATTGACACATTTTATAGCCCATTTAATTTCCTAGAAGAAAACCACCTGAGATCCATAGACCATGGATCCCATTTTGGCTTCTGGAGCTTCCCTCGTGCTCCTAGCCCTAGTTACCTCCCTAGGTAACTCATCTACAAATGTAAGACCACACCGGTGCTCCTCCGGTGCTTCTTGACCTTCCACTCTCACTCTCTTAGCCCTAGAGACCCTTTGCTTGGTCAATTCCTTTTCTTTTTCTTTAAATGACTTTTCTTTTTCATTTTTGGCCTTCTCTCTATAATAGTTATAGGACACTCTTGAATATGACATTTTACTCACATTTGCCCTCCTAGGGTGGTATCCTAAATCCGGTCTACCATTCCTAAGAGATTGATCTTTTTGCATCATGCTTTCCCCCTTTGACTCTCTAATGACTCTATCGAGGTTTTTCTCTAACTTATCAAGTTTTGCTCTCAAGGCTTGATTTTCCTTTTCTAATTTTCTAACCTTAGAATCATTAGCCCTAATTTGATCATTTCTAGGTTTACCCATTTTTCTAGGCATATTTCTCTCTTCCTTAGGGTTTATGCCTTGGTCCTTAGTCCTAGAATTCTTAGGTTTATCATGAAACATAGAATTTTGAATATTTTGGCATGCAAAACTATTTTTGGTTCTATCATGATATTTGAAACCAAAATTACATCTAGGCAAGCAATTGGTTACATTTCTATCATTCATGGAAGAACTTTGTGTTGGGACCAATAGACGAGCTAGAGGGGGGTGATTAGCTCCGATTTGCTCCGTGATGCTTTGTCGCGGCGGAAAACTCGAGCAAACGCTAACACTTAGGATTTACTTGGTATCCACCCCGGACGGGTGACTAATCCAAGGATCCACTCTCCTCACTCTCTCATACACTATGAAAGATCTCCTTCTTGAGGTGGAGAAACCTCTTACAAGCTTCCAATAAGATACAACAAGAATCTAAGCAAATACAAAATGAAATCTTACAAGATTTACAATGATAAGCTCAAGCTTTGCTTTCCTTGTTATCTTCAAGCTTGTGATTGCCTCTAGAACCTTGGAAATACAGCAGCAATATCCTCCAAGGCTTCCCTTGAAATGACACTGATGAAGGAGAAGAAGGGGAGAAGAGTTTTTGGCTCAAAACCTGCGTGAAAACCCTTATACCCGACGCCTAGGGTTTCCTAATCGATTACCCAATCGATTACCACGTCATACTTAGCCGTTCAACGGCTAGTTTTTGAACCTGAATCGATTAGCCAATCGATTAAGACTGCCCTTAATCGATTGTTGAATCGATTCAGCACCTCTCTGTGCTCTCGCGTCACACTGCAGTAATCGATCACCTGATTGATTACTGGACCCCTTAATCGATTGGCCAATCGATTAAGGGAAGGCTGAATCGATTACCCAATCGATTCAGCCACCTTCTGTTCTCGCAACAAAACTCTCTTAATCGATTACCCAATCGATTCACTCTCTCCTTAATCAATTACCCAATTGATTAAGATCCTCCTTAATCAATTACCTAATTGATTACGGTCCTTCTTAATCAATTACCCAATTGATTAAGATCCTTTTTGTTCTCACAAGACAACAACCCAATCGATCACCCAATCGATTGAGACCAACCTAACTTGTGTTCATGGTCAACCCCTTTGACCAACCTGGATTTCTCAACCAGTTTGTCTAACCCTCGAGTTAGGTCTAGTCTCTCGGTAGACTTCCACCTTGCCAGCGTGTGATTTACCCGATCCACCTGCACTTCACCTAGTCCTACTAGGTCTTTTCCCATTGCCAGCGTGCGATCTCCCTGATCCACCTGGACTTCACCTAGTCCCACTAGGTCTTTTCCCATGCCAGCGTGCGATCTCCCCGATCCACCTGGACTTCACCTAGTCAAGTCTCCAGTCAACCTTGACCCACTTGACATCATACGACATTCAAACATAATTATCAAACATCGAAACATCCAAACATAAGCTCACCAAGTTTATCAGACATCGGCTCACCCAAGCCTAGTCAACCTAGGTCAACCCTGACCTAACCAAGATTGCACCAACACTTTGAGCATAAATAGAGTTAGGGATTACCTCCCTTACCTTTGGTGCTCCCCCTTGATGTGAGCTCCTTTTTCTTCCTTCTTTCTCCCATCTCCTAAGGTGCTCTATCTTTTTTAACTCTTCTTTCCTTGAGCATTTTGTATGGTAATGCCCTAGCTCCCTGCATGTAAAGCATCGAATATTCCTTCTTTTCTCCTTTTTAGCCTTCTCATTCCTACACCCATGTTAGAATTTAAATAAATGGAATTGGGTTAAGGAATTACCTCCTTTTTACCTAGTGGGCACTTATCCTTGTAGTGCCCCCTTTTGTTGCACCCAAAGCATATAATATGCTCTTTTGATTTGACTCTGATAGATATTTGATCTTGCTCTTGTTTGTGTTCGGATGAGGGTCTCTCCTCCCCCTTAACCCTTGGTGGTGATGCTTCTTTACTCAATGAGATGATCAATTCTTCTTCCTCTTGATCTTCTTGGACCCTTGAGCTTATTTCTTCGGGTTCTTCTACTGGTTGAACTTGTGTAGGGTTCTTGTGAAGTTCTTCTAGTTTGCTCCATAACCCGTACGCACTTTTATACTCTCCTACACAACTCAATATATTTTTAGGCAAAATATCAATCAAAATATTGATTACCTTTGCGTTTGCCCTAGATTGCTCTTGTTTGTCATTTGTCCAGCATCTAGGGTGAAGCCTCTTCCCGTGCTTTTCTCTTGGAATTTCAAAGGGGTCTTCAATGGTCATTCTACAATCCCAATCCATCCCTAGTCAATTTTCCATCCTTGTCTTCCAATGGCCGAATTCTTCATGATTGTAGGATGGTGGTGTGTTGATGTCTTACCCCAACTTATCTTCCATGTTCTTCTTCCTCTAGCGTGTGCTCCCTCGGCGGTTAGTCTGATCAAGAGCGGTCCTACGCTCTGATACCAACTGATAGATCGACAGGCGTGCTCGAGGGGGGGTGAATAACACTTTTTCATTGACGTCTCTACAAGGTTGTTAGCGCAGCGGAAACAATAATATGCAAAGGACAATAAAACCAATGCTAACAATTAAAATTTACTTGGTATCCACCCCGGACGGGTGACTAATCCAAGAATCCGTCGGTGGATCAATCCCCGGATAACCTCCGGCTAGTCCTTGTCGCTCATTGTGGGTGGAGAAACCTCGCCACAAACTCAAACAAAGCATTGAGCACAAAGACTACTATCTTACCTTTAACCAAGACAAGATTCGTCAAGAGATAGTAGTCTGAAACGAGCCCCTTTAAATAGGGCTCGAATCTAAAACAACCGCTACCAGTCGACTGCCCCTGGAGCAGTCGACCGTGTTGATGCAGTCTGGCCCTGATTGTTGTTTTGGTGTCGACACCGATTTTAGTTTAGGTGGATGATTATTGATTATGATTAAGTCCTGATCGGAGATCAGACATGGTATGAAAAATCCTAGCTTGGAGGGCTAGGTATTGGAAAATCCTAACCTGGAGGGTTAGGTGTTGAAAATCCTAGCTTGAAGGGCTAGGTGTGTGAAACGTCCTAATTCGGAAGAGGTGGGTGAAAAGTCCTAGCTTGGAGGGCTAGGTGAAAAGTCCTAACTTGGAGGGTTAGGTGCAAATTCCCATCTTGGAGAATTAGGTGAAAAAGTCCTGGCTTGGAGGGTCAGGTCTGAGCTTGGAGGGCTAGGTTTGGAAAGTCCTAATCCGGAAGAGTTGGGTGAAAAGTCCTAGCTTGGAGGGCTAGGTGAAAAGTCCTAACTTGGAGGGTTAGGTGCAAATTCCCAACGTGGAGGGTTAGGTGAAAAATCCTTAGCTTGGAGGGCTAAGGTGGATGAAACCCTAGCTTGGAGGGCTAGGTTGGAGCCCCTGGATCGGTCTGGTGACTGATCAGGGAGTTGGCACGGTGCTCTTTCGTAGATTGGTCTGGTGACTGATCCAGCGATGACTGATCGGTCTGGTGACCGATCAGGGAGTATGCGTTTCACCCATTGCTTGGCTCCTGATCGGTCTGGTGATCGATCAGGGAGCAAAAAGTGAGGTTGAGTTCCCTTGCTGATCTGCTCCTGATCGGTCTGGTGACCGATCAGGATCACTGTGCAGATTGTTCTGGAGAACGATCCAGCGTCGCAGGTTCCTCCCTATGATCGATCAGGACGGAGCCTGATCGGTCTGGTCACGACCTGATTGGTTTGGTGACCGATCAGGAGGTTTCCTGATCCGTCCGGTGATCGATCAGGAGGTCTGGACTGCGAAGCTCAGAAATCGCCCGATAAAGGGGTGGATCGGTCGGATGATCGATCCACAACCTAGGATCGGTCTGGTGATCGATCCAGGAGAATCCCAAAGAAATCGCGATTTCTAATCGAGCATTGGGGACCGATCAGGACGGAGCCTGATCGGTCTGGACCCAGCCTGATTGGTCTGGTGACCGATCAGGAGGCTCTCTGATCGGTCCGGTGATCGATCACTTTAATTCAAAATGCACTGTCAGACGCTCTGATCGCGTCTGAACGTATCCGATTCTCTTTGCTTAGCATCTGATATATGATATGTTGTTTGATATTCTTCTCTAACACACTGATTAAGCTGCAGGTGACAGGGGAGGATTCAAACACTCACGGAGAAGTCAATAGAGGCTTTCCTTGGAGTAGGTTTATCCGTTTTCCATCTCAGGTTGTAACGGCCGGAGCTGCAGACTGGAGCTGCTGACTGGAGCTTGGCTGAGGGGAGCTCAGGAAGTCCAGGGAGGGCTCAGTGGTAGCTGGCATTGGCAGGGAAGCAGCTGGAGGCTGCAGGAGATGCTGTCACCTGGTGCTGAGTGGAGAAACAAAAGGGCGGAAGAAGGCTTCGATGAAGCAGAGTTCGCGAACTAAGTTCTTGCTGCGCCTTGTGTTCTCCACATCTAGCTTGCACGTTCTGAAGGTCATCATCTTGAGCAAGCAATAGAATCTGAGAAGCAATCATTCATTACTTGAGCGCTTGAAGGAGAGAACAAGAGGCTTGGAGTCCGACAGCGGGAAGACACGAGGAAGGGTTTCTTGCGTGAGATCGCCGCTGGGTGGAGCTCAGGAAAGCTTGCTGTGTTCTTGTCTTTGCTAAGTGCTTGAGTAAGATCCTTCTTGTTGTTTCTTTGTGCTTAAACTTAAATCTGTGATTGAAACGTTGTGGAGAGGTTTCTCCACCGAGAAGAAGGTTGCTTTCTATCCGGTGCTAACTGGGGCTTGATTTGCCGACGATCAAGGGATCGCCCACCTTAAGGGCACGGCAAGGAGTAGGGGCAAGTTATCTCCGAACCTTGTAAACCCTCCTTGTTAGCGATCTTTCTAGTGGTGTTGTTTTGCGTTTGTTTTCTGAATTTCTGCATATTCTGTTCTTGCGTTCCGCTGTGCTACTAACAACTCTGAGTGCAAAAATTCGATTAGTGTCTAAGTCCAAGTGATTGGCTATATTCACGCCCCCCTCTCTAGCCATCCGGGTTCCAACAAGTGGTATCAGAGCTTGGGGCTCTGTTTTTGTGGATTAACAACTGAGAGCTATATCCATGGCTTTGAGGGAAGACTTCTCTACCACCCGACCTCCATTCTTCGATGGCGCTGATTTCCAATATTGGAGATCGAAGATAGAATACTACCTAAAGATGGACATCAACACTTGGTTCGCGGTGAAGGAGGGATTCACCCCTCCTAAGGATGATGAAGGCAAAGAACTTAAGTCGTGGAGATGGACTGCCGAACAAACTCGAAAGTGTGAAGCCGACGCGAAGGCGGTCGTCACTCTATAATGCGGCATGAACAAAGACCAACTCATCAAGGTTGGTCCTTTCACAAGTGCAAAGGACTTGTGGAACAAGCTTATCGAACTCCATGAGTGCACCCAAGACTCAAGAATCGCCAAGAGGGACTTGTTCCTCAATCAACATCAAAATCTCTCCATGAAGGAGAATGAAACGGTAAGTGAACTCCATAG
Organism: Boesenbergia rotunda; assembly: GCA_024364735.1. Classification (NCBI taxonomy): domain Eukaryota; kingdom Viridiplantae; phylum Streptophyta; class Magnoliopsida; order Zingiberales; family Zingiberaceae; genus Boesenbergia; species Boesenbergia rotunda. Next base: position 264,685 of record JAGFNQ010002758.1, on the reverse strand, counting down.
CCGGTTCAAGGAAGTCCTCAATGGGCTTCATTCGATTGATGAAAAGGTCGAGAATCGCGACCTTGTGAGGTATTTACTAAAAGCATTTCCAAGGAATGCTTTGTGGTCATCCATGGTGGATGCCTACAAAGTTTCCAAGGATTTATCCATTGTTAAGTTAGATGATTTATTTTGTGAGATGGAATTGCATGAAATGGCTAACAAAGGCCCCAAGGAGAAGGGGATTGCTTTAGTTGCAGGGGACCGATCCAACAAGAAGAAGAAGGAGAAGAAGAAGGAGAAGGAAGTCTCTTCATCTTCATCCTCCTCCGAATCCGAGTCCGATTCCGAGGAAGATGGCAGCGGCTCTTCTTCCTCCGAGATGGCGAACTTTGTGAGAAGAATGATGAGAAGGGGTCGACGCTTCAAGAGTAGAGGTAACTCTAGTGAAGCTAAACTTGATAAGACTAATGCATCTTGCTTTGAGTGTGGTAGGAAAGGGCACTTCAAGAATGAATGCCCAAAACTAAAGGAAAAGGAGGAGAAATCCAAAAAGAAAGAGGAAAAATTCAAGAAGAAGAAGAAGGCCTTGAAGGCCACTTGGGATGAGTCATCCTCTAGCTCATCCGATGAAGAGAAGGAGGAGAAAAGCACAAGGCATGTGGCACTTATGGCATTGGGAGATCAAGAGAGCAGTGATGAATCTACCAACTCATCAAACGCGGATTCATCATCTTCGGATGATGAAGAGGTAACTTCTCCCGAACTTGAAAAGTGTTATAGAGCAATTGCATGTTTAACTAGTATGCTTAAGAAGTCAAAAAATAAGGTTAAAGCTTTGCAATTAGAAATTGATCAATTGAAATTATCTAGGGATGATAACATTGATGATTTGCATGTTGAATTGCTAGAGGATGAGATTAAGTCTTTGAAACTTGAGGTTGAAAATTTGAAATCCTCTAAGGATGAGGATGTAAATAGTTTGCATGATGAGTTGCTAGTAGAGGAAAACCAATCATTGAAGAGTGAAGTTGAGAGACTCAAGAATATTCTTGAGAAGTTCTCAACTAGCTCTAAAACCCTAGATATGATCTTGAATGCCCAAAGGGCAGTCTACAATAGGACCGGTATTGGTTACCGTCCTAAAGAACCTTCATTCGTGTCCTTGATGTCTAGGACTGATATGAGACAATCTAGGTCACCCAAGGTTCAATAGAAAGTGGTCAAGGCATGGGTGCCTAGGTCTTGTTTAGTTGGTACTTTAGGTCCCAAGGTTTAGGTACCTAAAACTTCTATTTTTCGAATTGTGTAGGTTATGATTGAGCGGGAGCATCTATCAACTTGGTTCATTGATAGTGGATGCTCCAAACACATGACCGGGGATAGATCATTGTTTACCACACTTCACAAGAAAAGTAGAGGTAATGTTTCATTTGGTAACAATGGTAGTCTTAAGGTCATAGGAATAGGAGACATTCAAATATCCGAATGTCTTAGAATCTCAAATGTCCTTCTAGTCAAGGGGATGAAATTTAATCTCCTAAGTGTGAGTCAATTGTGTGACACAGGTTACACAATTAATTTCCAACCAAGTCAATGTCTAGTTAGACAACATGACACCTTGGACACGGTACTAGTAGAAACAAGAGTAGACAATATTTATCAAGTTTCATTTAAAAGTGCTACTAATATTTCTGCTAAGTGTTTCATGTCAAAAGAAGAAGAGTCCACCCTTTGACACCGGAGGCTAGCACATGCGAACATGAATAACATCTGGAAGTTGGCCAATAAGGGGTTGGTTTGTGGCTTACCAAGCATCAAGTACGAAAAAGACAAACTTTGTGATGCATGTCAAATGGGTAAGCAAACAAAATCTACACACAAAGGTAAAAGCACTGTAAGTACTTCTACTGCATTAGATTTACTTCACATGGATCTATTTGATTGTAGTACTATCATATCATTGAATGGAAGTAGATATTGCTTTGTGATCATTGATGATTTCACTAGATATACATGGACTTACTTTTTAAAATATAAGGACCAAACCTTAGATGTTTTCATTTCTTTTTGTAGGAGGGTAGAAAATGAGAAATCATCAACTATTAAGACAATTAGGGTGATCATGGAGGTGAATTTCAAAATCAAAGATTTTTAGAATTTTGTCAAGATAGAGGTTATAGACATGAGTTCTCTACTCCTAGAACTCCACAACAAAATGGTGTTGTAGAGAGGAAGAACCGTGTTCTACAAGAGGTTGCACGAAGCATGCTTAATGAGTACTCACTCCCGAGTTACTTATGGGCCGAAGCTGTAAATACAGCTTGCTATGTGCAAAACCGGGTCTTCATTCATAGGTTTTTAGGAAAGACTCCCCATGAGCTTTGGTTTGGGAAACCACCTACAGTTAAACACCTTCGGGTGTTTGGTTGCAAGGTGTTCATTCTGAACACCAAGGATCACCTTGGGAAGTTCACAGCAAAGGCTGATGAAGGGATACTAGTCGGGTACTCCCTCGTTAGCAAAGCCTATCGAGTCTACAACAAGAAGACTATACTGGTTGAGGAGTCTTCTGATGTTGTATTTGAAGAAATTCCAAAAGTTAATGGTCAACCAGAAGATGAAGTCCAATTCGAACTTAGGAGACTAAGTTTGAATGAAAGTCCAAATGTTGTTGATGGTGATGAATCCGATGACGGTGAGCCTAGACAATCCATAGATCAGCCAGATCCTGAGGTTGAACCTGTGTCTAGTGAGCCCATTCAAGAAGCACCACCAACACCAAGGCAAACTAGATTAGCCTCTAGTCATNGCACCGGAGGAGCACCGGTATGGTCTTGCCTTTGTAGAAGAGTTGCCTAGGGAAATAACTAGGGCTAGGAGCTCAAGGGAGAGCTCTAGGAGCCAAAAAGGGATCCATGGTCAATGGATCTCAGGTGGTCTACTTCTAGGAGATTGAAGGGACTAGAGGTGTGCCAAGAGGTTTAAGAGGCTAAGGTTAGTCTTAATCTTAGAGAATTGCACACTAAAGGGAGAATTATAGAGTAAAAGGTGAAATTGGGATCTTAATTGAGACAAATTGGTTTTAATGCCTAAATACCATATAACTTGATGTATGAATTGATTATGAATGAGTATGGGAAGCATCAAGGTGAAGTCAAAATTAGAACTTTTGGGAAAGGTTTCATGATACACTTTAAAGAAACTCGGAGTTTGTACCAAGCTTGGGATTCAGGATAGTTTTGGTTGAAATTATATTTTTTCCAGGTAAATATAAGATCCACAAATCTTCCCACAAGAATTCATATTTTTTGGAAATTTATAGAATTAGTTAGACATTTCTGAAGTTTGGATCGGGAATCTAAAAATCAGTTACCAGTCGACTGGGACAAGAAAATTTCGGAACACAAACATTCTGTATGGTTTATCAGTCACCTGCCTCAACCGCAGTCGACTGGACCAGAGTGTAATTACATTCTATGGGTTTTCCCAGTCGACTGGCCTCCTGCCAGTCGACTGGGACCCGGGCTTTATAAAAGAAAATGGGCGCGCCGGGGGAAGCCAAACTCTAGGGTTTTGGCGATTTCCCGGCGATCCTCTCCTCTTCCAAGATCCTTCTTCGTCCTTAGGCCCTTCTAAGCCCTAAAATCCCTCCTTAAGTCCTCCGGTAACCCCGATCTACTTCTAGGGTTTGTTATAACCTCTTCTCTTCAAGTCGTGATCTCAAAATCAAGTAATCATGCAGAGAATGAAAAGGTATCGTTGTTTAAGGTTCTTTTTCTCATTTAAACCATGTTTTGGCACTAACATGATGTTTTGTGCATGTTCTTTGATGTTTTTCTCTTGGGGGTGTCTTGACATGCATGGGTGTGTGTGGTGTTTTAGGATGACCTCTAAGAAACCTAGGGGTGAAGGATCATCCCATCAGGGAGGGTCAAGGTTTAGGTCCCAGGAATGTAAGAAACGGTTTGAAGAAAATGAATTCATGGTGATGAATTGTCGATACCTAAATAAGACCTTCTTTCAAGAGAAGTCGCCTCAACTAGTTGAAATGATCACTCATTTCCAACTGGATCAGCTGGTCTATTGCCAGCATGACATAGATATTGACTTATGTACAGAGTTTTATGCAAATTTGACTTGCATTGACTCAGATAATAATTTGTATGAGTCTCGAGTTGCTGGTGTTCCTATTCCATTCTCAGTCATGGGTCTAGCTGGGTTCCTACAGTGTAGAGCGTCAAACAATGCATCCACTTACTTTCCCACTGTTGTCGAACCATTAGAGTTTCCTGGAGTCACCATTGATCAGATACATATGTATTATTTTAGAAGACACAGGAATGAGTCGGAGCATCTTTTTGATGCTAAACCTATGAGACTGTTTAGCCATGTATTATACAAGATTGTCATAGTGTGTATTTTGCCCATCGTGACCAAGGGGAGGTCCAAGATCAGACTCCCACACTTGGTGATGATGTACGCTTTGGAGAGGAGGTTGGGCATCGATGTCTCCTTACAGGTTTTTAGTGACATTTGTCATTCTTCTCATAGTGTGAATGGGAAGATATATATGTCTTTGTGCCATATCCTGACCGAGTTTTTCCATTTACATTTTGGCATCCGTGTGGGTAGTGGTCAGGTCAGGCACCTGTCAAGGGACTATGACCAAATTGGCACTCGTCAATTGTCCTTGGCAGGTATTGAGAGTAGGCAGGGCACATTTGTCTGGAAGGAGCGTCCAGAGTCATCGAGTTCAGATGAGGAGCCTGGCGAGGCAGTTACACTTGCAAAGTACACCCAGCTTCGATCCGATGTCCACAGGCTTCAGGAGGATGTTCACGTCATCCGTGAGGATATCCACGGACTTCGGCAGACGGAGCAGAGGATTGAAACAGCAGTTGATAGGATTACCAGCCGCCAGGATGACATGTATGAGATGATGCAACAGTGACATCTCGCTTTTCAGGATCCTCCTCCTCCTCCACCTCCAGGCGGTGATGATCATATGTTCTTCTGACCAGATGATGCAGTTTTTGGGAGTTGTTCAGTGTTGAGAGGATTATTACCATTTGATGTTTTTATATATACCTCTCAAACACTTCTCATTCTGATGATGTACTGTTTGGATGACTTTGGGCTCTAGCCCATGCTACTCTTTCATATGTTTGTTTCATGACAACTTTTATATTTTTCTTATTCTGATGTATAATACAATCTATGACTATGCTATGTCATGCTTTGATCTTAACTTGCTTTATTCTACTCCTCGATACATGTTATGCTATGATTTTCAAGTTGGTAGTCTTTATATTTTCATTCTCTATCTTGAAATGATATATTGGTTGTTATTGAATATCTTATGTTTCTAAATAAACACATAAAGAGAGTTGTCTTGATTATCTAGGGTTGAGAGGTAAAGAGGGAAAGTTTTTTTGTCAAAATAAAAATATCGTTATGAAAGGGGAGGTTTACAATTCATTCTATATGTCAAATGGAGGTAACTGAATTTGGCAAATATAGGAAATCATGGTTGGATTTCAAAATTGATACAAACTTGACACTATTTGAGGAACTTGGGGTTTGTACCAAAAGATAAGCACGGTTGGTGTTTTTCATAAACCAATATTTTTCTAGGGTAAGGAATACCTTAACAATCGTGCTTGCAAAGTTTTACATTTTTCCAAATTTTCTAGAATTTTTTATGCGTTTCTGAATTTCGGCTGGAAATTCTAAAACTGGCGTATCAGTCGACTGGGAGTCTGGATAGTGTGTGTTTTGTGATTTCTAAGGGGCTTTTCAGAAATATGGTTAGTACCACTTGGCACCAGGGCTAGGGTTGCTTGGGGCAATCATTTTGATGGTGTCAAAGGGGGAGAAATGTGTGTGTTAAGTTAAGTGAGGTCAAAATCTAACATGGTTTGGTTGGGTTGTGAAATTTTAGGTTAAGTTGGGAAAACCTAACTTGGGATTAGCAATAAGAATTGAAATCTGGGAGAAAGCATAGGTTAAGAGGGAGGTTGCCTCTTATGTGTTATGCCTTAATTTTCAATTGTTTTTGCTATTATCATTGCTATATGTTTACCTAACTTAACATATTGCCACACATCAAAAAGGGGGAGATTGTTGGGGCAATCGACCCTTAGATGATCTGGAGGATCATGATATTTTGATGTGTGGGCAATATGGTTAAGTTAGGATTTGTGCTGGACTAATATGTGTACATGAGCGTGCAGGTGTACAGGTACACATGGACTTGGTTGATGTCTTCAGGTGAAGGATGGCATGGAGGTAAGCTGGAGGTTTGCGTGCGCATCTGAGGGACTGGTGGATAGCAGGGATGATGAGCCGAGAGACGTGGACTTCGAGGCATACGTGAAGGGTGGCATGGAGGCAAGCTGGAGGCTTGCGTGCGCATCCGAGGGACGAGGGCCGAAGATGAAGAGGACGTGAAGGCTACAGTCAAGACTGCTGGTGAAGAGTCAACTGGGTTGTGAGGGTCTGTGTATGAGTGTTTGTACACAGGGGCTAAGCCGGGAGGGTTTGAGTGTGGAGAGAATTGTACTCGGGAGTGAAACCCTAGGCCTAGGTGTGTCCCAGTCAACTAGCCTATTGGCAACCGACTAGTATAGGCTGGAACAGGCTGGCAAATTCGAACGTTGTGTTATAACGGTCGAATCTGAGTGGGACCAGGTGACTGCCATTTTGGCAGTCGACTGGTAGCGGCTGTTTCAGATTCGAGCCCTATTTAAAGAGGCTCGTTTCCTACTATCTTCTTTGACGAAACTCGCTTGGGTAAAGTGAGTTAGTAGTCTTTTGTGATCAGATAGCGCCCGAAGTGTTGTGGCGAGGTTTCTCCACCCACAAGGAGCGACAGATCTAGCCGGAGGTTATTCGGGGATTGATCCACCGGCGGATTCTTGGATTAGTCACCCGTCCGGGGTGGATACCAAGTAAATCAGGTTGTTAGCATTGTTCTTATTTTTCCTTTACATATTATTGTTTCCGCTGTGCTAACGACTTTGTAGAGAAACGACCGAAAAAGTGCTATTCACCCCCTCTAGCACGCCAGATCGATCCATCAATAACCTCTTGTACAGTAGGTACTAAGATTGGAATGTCCCTCTATTTAATTTACTTAGAGTAACTCTACACCTGGGTTTGTGGTTTATTACATAGTCCTTTTCTTAAGAACCAGTTATTCGTCCTAACGAATGTCCTCTGATCCTTAGGACTATTAAACCACCTTATTGTTCCCTTAGGATGTCCTATGAATATATGCACTAGATTCCAACTTGTCGGTGTCTCTTTACTACTCATAATCTGAACATGGCTTAGACTAAGCCTTTGCTTAGTCCACATTTCTATGGTCTTAAGAGACTACAGATATAGGCAGAATCAAGCATACAAACCTTCATATCCAGGGCATACCCCTTTGAACAAATTGGTTAATCTCGTAGAGGCTTATCATCTTCTTCGCCTAATAGCTTTAAGAGACCTTCTTCCTTCCATACATTGCACTATACTGTTGGGGCACATCAGGTGCAATGAATTGGGATCAAATCTCAATTCTTTGATAAGTAATTTCTACAACTATCCCTAGAGGTATTAATCCTTTGTTTATAAAATAAACAAGGTATTCAAAGGTACCTCTATTCTGAATAGACTAAGGGCCTATACTTATCATGATGAACCAATTCCTACATGTTTTTGGCTCTATGCCCCCAGGCTTAGAACAAGCCTCTTCGGTTTTGTTACTTCCCTAGTCGGAGTCAAAGAATCCTAAGGAAGACAAGTCTTCCATTAACCAATTAACCCTAAGGCCTTTTGGTTGATCACTTTTGAATCCTACTAGAGTTTAACAAAGCCAACTTTAGAGACAAAACATGTGTTTTGTTTCACTTGGAAGGAACCTTTCTCTTTCATTAGTTAAGATGATAAACTATTAATTGCATCATCGGATCCTTTCGGTTTCATATACTAATTGTCTATCTATGCACTTCAATAGGCATTCCTTCTATTTCACTTTTAACAAATAAAAGCAATAGAAAATATCTTTATTCTAGAAACTGAACAATGTTCTTTCCAAAAATTAAGTACATAAAGACAATCTATAAAACCAAAACTATATCAACCTATGTAATTAAAGACATAAATGAAATAGTAAAAACTCCCACTGCACAAGTCATCTCCATAGCCATCCATGTAGTCAGCAATATCATCCTCAGCTAGCCGTCGGGTTTCCTGGAACCCCTAGACAAAAATGCAGACATGATTAGTGGCATCTGTATCTACCCACCAGGTACTGGTAGATATCACCGCTAAACATGTTACAACGACACAAGAAGAAAATATACCTCCGGTACTACTCTGATGGCGAGGATAATTTGTCTTCCAATGTCCTGACTGCTTGCATACAAAGCACTTGCCTTTCGGCTTCTTTATGCATCCCTGAGGTCCTTGTAATCCTGCTACTTTCTTTGCCTCCATATGGTTCTCCTTTTTCTTTCCTTTCGGTTTAGAAGTAGGAATTACTTGAGCAATGAAAGCCTGTGAACTCTGAAGAGAAACCGCCTCTGCTGCCTCGAGTTCTGTCAGAAGTTCTGCCAACGAATATGAATGCTTGTCCATATTGTAGCTTAGGCGAAACTTCTCAAAACTCCCTGGTAGAGATTGGAGGATAAGATCGACTTGGGTTTCCCCATCAATCTGTGCTCCAAGAATTTCTATCTCCTTCAGCCAAGCCATCATCTTGAGGGCATGTTCCCTCACGGACATCCCCTCAACCAAGATGGTAGTAGTTAAGTTCTTCTTTACCGTCTGCCTAGAGGCTCGATTTCTTTGACCAAAAAGTTCATCGAGTTCTGATATTTTATCACTGGTAATGGAAGAAGCTTGATTTTGATGACCTTCGGTCGTCTCATCTGCTTCTAGCCATTTCCTAAAATATTCAAACTCGTCTTCGATATTAATCTAGTTAGGCTATTCGGTACAGAACTCAGCAAGATCACACTTAGGTTCCTTGGCAGTAGAAACAAAATTCATATTCAATTCCCAATCCATTTTATCACTAGGGGCATTTAATTGGATTTCTCTTTGAATTGGGTCTTGTGGGTCTAGGTCCATTTTAAATACCTGAGAATCATAACAATCACACACTTTAAATTTTTTAAAATAAATTGACACCTCAAAATAATTTATTACAAAAATCTACCAACACCTCAAATACCGAGAATTTCGTATGCCACGATGGTGTGGACGTATACGAGTTCTTCATTTGTGAGAGGGGGTTTTACCCATTAATTTTACTATCTTGTCATCCTAACCTTTTGACAAGTAAAATTAATAGTTGGTCCTCTTCGGCCCTACAAATAATAGCAGTGATTCCGATGGGGAGGATACTTATTATTTGTATCTAAGTGTTTACCACCACACGACACCAAGAAAAATTATTTCTGATTATGTGTCTTCCGATGGGGAAGTACACACACACATCAATAATTTTCTACAGTCTTTTCTGACCTAGTGATTTGCAGAACAAACCCATCCGATGGGGAGGAAGGCACTCAGAGCCGACGCGCAAACTTATTCGATCACTTGCCAGATTGCAGTGGAGGCCATGGGACCCTTAGGGTCCCTCTCCCACTTAGTTATTTGCGTTGAGGTTTTTACATGCATCCACACAACAAGCACACACAAACCAAAATAATAGAACAATGAAAAATCCTAGATTTTTCCAACTATTATGTCCTTGGTCTTCCAATGTACCTCCAGTCGTGTCGTCACCTCGTCCACTCCATCCTATCCATGCTCATGCCACCATGAAGGAGTCCCCGAGCCAAGATGACTAGCTAACTAATTTACATCCATTGATCCTAAACTCCACGAAGGAGTGTACATGTCATCTAGATCAAAAGTAAATAGAAAGCTTGGCTAAACAAGTGCCATATTTAATTACAAAAATTAAATAGCTTATCTAGCCTCGTCAACCCCGAGGATTCAAATAATTACATCAAACACATCCAATCACATACACACAACGTAATTTGCCATAATAGTTGGAATCTAGTGCCTGCAACATAGTTAGCCTATGAACATCCAAAATATCATCCAGCAAAAAAATGTACATGATAATGTGCAGAAAAAATAACCGAATCCTAAACACACAAAACCAGAAACACAGCTTTGATACCAATTGTAGGGTATGGCTTGACGGTTTCCAAGATAACCACGTGGTGGTATCTGAGAGACCTCTCCATGCCCACAGATTAAAAATTTAATCCGAATAGAGACCCGCCCCTATAACGACCGATTCGTCGTCGTATTAATTAGTCCAAGTCACAACTTAGCCACAAAGGCTATGTAACTTTCCGGATTAACTAACCGCGGAAAAGACGACGATTTGGATCGCCAGTTTTTGTGTTTATCTTCGGGGTCCAGTTAGTTAATTATTAACTATGATATCAAATCAAAATAACAAACTAACTTACATAAAATGACAAGGTAAAGCATAATGGCACAAACAAAACATATCATAACGAAAACTGAGCCAGGGAGAAATATACCTTGTCGTTTACCTCGCAGTCTTCTATGTTATGACCCTGTCCTCTTGGATGTCATGTGGGTGATGATCTCCCAAGTCGTGGAGTCACCAAGGCACGTGAATTAATCCTTCTTCTTCTCCTTCTCTTTGCGCCAAGTCACAAAACCCTAGGGTTAGGGTTTTGCTTCACCACCCGGCGGCCCCTTGAAGAAGAAGATGATGAAGTCAAGAGGATGAGTTCCTCTCCTTCACCACAGCCCACGCCCTCTATGTTCTTCCTAGCTTGCTGGCAGCAACACCACAAGGAAGAGAACCTCTCCCTCAACCTCTCCTTATTCGACAACAATCACCAAAAGGAGAGGCTCCACTTTAGGTGCGCCACTCTCTTCTCTTCTCTTCTTCCACGCACCACAAAGGAGAAGACGGCTTCCCCTTGTCCAGTGGGTGTCCGCGGCAAAGCAAGTAGGAGAAAAGATTGGGAGAAGAAGAGTAGTTAAACCTCTCTTCTCCTCCACCGCCGGCGCCGACCTCCACCGCTTGCATCGCCAGTTTCTCCTCCTTCTCTTCTGGCCGTGCGCCACCAAGGGATCAAGAAGGATCCTCCCTTGTTGACAGCAACCTTGAAGGAGGGAAGAAGCCACAAGAAGAGGAGAAGAGGCGATCCTCTTCTCTCTTTGTCGCCGACACCCAAGGGTTTACGGGAGAGGAGATTAGAGATTAGAGAGAGGGAGAGAGAGAGGTGGGGTTTATATAGGGGTTTAGTTAGTTTAATTGGAAAAAAATTTCCAATTAAATATGGATTGATTATAAAAATTTATATAGAATAATTCCTTAATTGATCCATGATTAATTCCTTTAATTATTCCATCCAAATTTTTATATAGAATAATTTCTTAATTAATCCAAGATTAATTTAATTATTCCATGATTAATTCTTTAATTAATTTCAAGATTAATAAATTAATTAATCTCAAATTAATTCCTTAATTAATCCTTGATTAATTCCTTAATTAATTTAAGATTAATAAATCAATTAATCCCAAATTAATTTCTTAATTAATCCGGCCGTTTATCATGACTCTTATGGGGCTTTATTGGGCTAAGATAGGGACCGTGAGGAGGAGTTGGTTCTTGGCCCTCTAATGGATCCAAACCCTATCCATTAAATAGAGATCCATTCCACTAAAGGATCCCATTGTACTTCCTCACCAACCCCCATATTTTCAAATGGGTTCCACCTATTACGAGTCATCCATCTCCCCATGTTTAAGATATCGTATGCCCGATAATTAATTCAATTTACTGATAATTAAATTAATTATCTTCTTGATCCTTGATTAGTACTACTCAACCTTTTCGACATGCCGGGCTATGGCTCACTTGCAAGATTTGGCATGACGATCCTTTTGAGCTCACCAAGGGGGCATCATCACCCTGACTCACCAGAACACGGATTCCGTCAATAATCAATGTCACATTATACTATTAATATTATCTCACAATTTACCGGGTCTATTGATCTAACTGAATAGATCTCGCCCATGGGTAAATCAAAGAAACAATAATTAATAATATAAGCCCGCCATTATTTCGGGATTCAGAGATCGTACTCCATAATAGCATCCGAGGTCTAATCCAATTTACTAGGTCAGTACAAAAATTGGATGACCTCTCTTTTAGTCCTACTCAATGTACACAAAGTACACTAGTGTAATCCTATGGTTAACATAAACCACACCTGATTACACTACAACTACGCCGATGGTTTGTCCAACTCCATCACGGTTGTGAGCCTCTTTCTTATGCTTCGGTAAGGAACCTGATAACATGATCTTCTGTGCGACACCACGCACCATGTTATCTTCAATGTCAAGCATTAGACGTTTAGTGCACATACTAATATAAACATGAACATGTACTGTGTGATTTCTGATTCTCTTTAAAATGTAGATGTATCCTTAACCAAAAGGTAAAGCTTTTAGTATACATCCTAATATCTTCAAGGTCAGCTATCATGTCACCTCCCTTGTCAGTCTTGACCAGGATGTCGTCCATGTACACCTCGATGTTCCGCCCGATCTGGTGCCTGAAGACTTTATCCATCATCCGCTGGTATGTGGATCCCGCATTGTATAAGCCAAAGGGCATGATATTGTAGCAGTACGTGTCGTCAGCCGTCACAAAATGACTTTCTCCTGGTCCTCGGGGGCGAGTGGGACTTGGTGGTAGCCCTGGTAAGCATCTATCATGGAGATGAACTCGCACTCAACCGTAGAATCCACCTACCGGTCTATCCGGGGCAGGGGGTAGCAGTCTTTCGGACAAGCTTTGTTTAAATTTCAAAAGTCGATACAGATTCTCCATTTGCCCCCATGCTTGGGGATGAGGACGACATTGGCCAGCCAGGCTGGAAATTGGACTTCTCTGATGTGCCTAGCTTTTAACAAATTTTAAACTTCATCTCGAATGGCCTTATCCTGCTCAGGGGAGAAATGTCTCCACCTTTGCTTCACGGGACGGGCTTCCGGCGTAACATGCAGGTGGTGCATGGCCAACGCCGGTGGAACCCCTTTAATCTCTTCAGAGGCCCAAGCGAAACACATCCTTATGGTTTCGCAGGCACTCGACGAGGCGGCTTCTTAATTCTGATGCGAGGTCGAGGGCGATGCGCGTGCTTCCCCCTCCGCGTTGAGAATGGATCTGTACCTCCTCACTCTCGACCTCCATTCGTTCTTGCTTAGATCCTTCATCTTCTCGCGGATGGGCGAGGTCCTCTGGCAAGACCTTTTGAAGATCGAAGTCCTCCCCTGTTCGGGCATTGGGACGTTCCTCCAACCATGCCATCGGTGCTCCTTTGGGTGCTTTGCTAAACTTCCCACAGACGGCGCCAAATTTGTTCCGGAAAGAGTCGACGACGATGGCAGGCACTGGAGCTTCCTCTGTAGTAGTTTCTGAGGGGGGGGGGGGGGGGAGGAACTTAGGGTCCTACGAAGTTAACACGAGCGTTAGGGGACACGCCGGCAGGGGTCCGGCGGAGTCCACTCCGACGCTCAATTCAGTGTCCATCGAGAAGAAAAGGTTGCGAAAAGTAAAGAAGATGTCTAGAGTTGAGAGAGCGTAACCCCCTTACCAGAGAGGTTGAACTACCTCTTATACTGACGACGACAGACTAAACGTACCCCCCCTATCGATGCCACATCTCCAATACTTAAGCTACGCCCCCCCCCTCTTTCGACGGTAACGAGATATCCTTTGAAACGGTCTGCATCGTTATCACTTGTCCGCCCGTTGAGACATTTAAGAGTCGTACAAACCTTTTCTACCAGGGATGATTATCCGCACCGAGAGGGGGGGTCAGTACCCGAGGTCGGTCATTGAAGGGACTCCACATCCCGAGGTGAGCTCGGGGTCTTCTGGCGCGATATCTCTCGAGGTGCTCTTATGGCCTAACCTCCCGGGGTACTCCCGGGAGGGGTCTTCGGGCTAACCTTCTCAGGCCGTCTCCTGAGCAGAGCCTCGGGACCCGGGAGGGAAGGTCGCTTCGATTTGTCATGGCGTGCCCCGTGGCTTCTTCATCCCTCATGTCGGGCACGGACTAAACCCCATTTCATTCATGCAGATCTAATGCATTCCATCACAAAAAGTCTACTAACAATTAACCCTAATCAAACTGATCTTACCTAAATTACACCATGCGTGCATGACTCCTTTTCCCCTGTTCTGATCAGACCATGTGCCAATAAAACCCGATGATGCGCCGGCAAGGGACTCCAATCATGATGGCGCCAGAGAGTGGAGCAATGTCGGCGATAGTTGCCACAGCTGACACCGAGCTATCGGGGCGTCGACAATGAGTGACTCAACGACGCGAGGATGCGGGAATCTCCAGTCAACGGGGAAATCCTCACTAGCAAGGCCCGATGGTGGATCCAAACTAGAGCTATGCCCTAGATTGGTGTGGTGATGACGATCGGCGTCGGCTTGGGTGCTCACGGCGATCAAGATGGGAAGAGGATGATGCCAGTGGCAGGTGATCAGGGTGGTGTCCACCATGGGATCGTCGCTCTCCGCTCGTAGCCGGTAGCGTGGATCGCTCGGGGACAAGGTTTGCGATAGAGAGGGGAAAAGGGTCGATCGGGCGTGGGAGAGGAAAAAAAAGAAGAGGTGGCGGCTAGGCGACGGTCGACGATGGCCGACGACGAGATCAAGAGAGAGAGAGCTCGGGCGTCGGCGAAGGTGAGAGTCGGGTTTAGGGCACGGTATATATATATATATATATATATATATATATATATAATCAAAAAATAAAATTAACTTGAAATAATCTATTTTACGTCTAATTATCTCCCTAATTATTTTTAAAAATTATTAAAAAAATTATTTCAAAATATTTCAAATGATTATTTTTAATTTTAACTCCTATATATATATATATATATATAGTTTTATTTTTATAATAATTTCTTATTATCAACGTTGGAAGGTTAATTAATTAGATTCCACCTTCTATTAATTTTATTTTTTTTTTCAATTTTTATATGTCCTATTACCTAGATTCCTTTAAATAATTGTTTTTTCTTTTGCCAACGCAATTCAATTTTAACGCCAGATCAAGTAGTGACACATACATAGCTAGTTCTTAAAATAAGTTTTACATTCACGCGGTGATCGACTCACATGATCACACCAACTTAACAGTACCCCTGCATATAACATAAACACGAGGCTACTTACGTGACTATGTGTCGTAGAGATGAATTATATGAATATTCATGTTTGTCATAATGATCCTATATTATATAGGAAGGATTATGAAGATTTTACTCATTGTCCTATTTGCAAGATAAGATAAATGTCTTATTATATTTAGAGTTAAATTGTTAAAAAAAAAAATAGTAATGCACCTAACATGTGTATTTGCAATTTTTAGAAGTGTTAGAATTTGGTGACCCGAATTCAGTTTAATCCGTTAATTTATTATTAGGTATTTTCTTATTAATATGTTAGTTAATAGATTTTTTATAAATCTATTAATTAACAGTTTCGTTATTAATTTTTCTTTTGATTAAGTATCCTAAGGTTTCTATAAATTATGTATCTCATGGACATGTTTGATAAATCAATGAAGAAAATTATTTGGTTACTTCTTCTTTCTTTTTCTCTACCTCTCTTTTCTCTCTACTTCTCTTTACTTTATTAGAGTCGCCAACTTTGTATTCCACTGTTTATAGTGATTTTTCTTCCCCTACCCGTGGTTTTTTCCCGTCAAGGGTTTTCCACGTAAATCTGGTGTGTTCTCTATTGTTCTTCTTGTCGTTTTCCGTGCTAATCTCGTTTCAAGTGGTATCAGAGCAAGGTTAGTTTTGATTTTGTGGATGTCAACAGGGGTTAATGACAATGGCAAGCATGAAGGAAAAATCCGCTGCTGCACTATGGCTAAAATTGGAGCAGTTGTGCATGACAGAGAAGTCTAGTGAGGCTGATGTTGCCAAAAATCGTAGTAATGGTGAACTTCTCATTGCCTCTGATACTGATTTAAAGTAGAGTGAGGAATGAATTTTTGATTCTGGCTATACATTTCATATGTGTCCCAATCAGGACTAGGTTTCAACATATGAAACGGTTTCGAGTGGTGCTGTTTTGATGGGCAATAATGCATCATACAGAATCGTTGGTATTGGTACGGTCAGAATTAAGATGTTTGATGGTGCGATTCGGACACTTGGTGATGTGAGACACGTCCCTGATTTGAAGAGAAATATGATTTCTTTGAGTATTCTTGATTCTAAAGGGTACAAGTACACTGGTGAAGGTGGAGCTATGAAGATCAGTAAAGGGTCTCTTGTTGTGATGAATGGACTAAGGAGAACCACCGATTTATATGTTCTACAGGGATCCACAGTAATAGGTGATGTTGTCGTCGCAAGGTCGTCTATGCCGATCTGATTCTGATGTTACAAAACTTTGGCATATGCGTTTGGATCATATGAGTGAGAATGACATGGTTGAATTGAGCAAGAGAGGACTCCTTGATGGTCAAAGTATTACAAACCTAAAGTTCTGCGAGCACTGGGTTTTTGGCAAGCAGAAAAGAGTTAAGTTCTCAGTTGGCATTCATAACACAAAGGGTATGCTAGACTACATTCACTCTGATTTGTGGGGGCCTTCTAGAGTACCATTTAAAAGTGGTGCGCTCTATATGTTGACTATTATTAATGATTTCTCAAGAAAAGTTTGGACATTCTTTTTAAAACATAAGAGTAATGTTTTTACTACCTTTAAGGTGTGACGACCCAACTTTTATCTACTAACTTAAGCTTTAAGTTACTACTACTTGGCTTCCCTTAACTTGCTCTAAATTTTTTTTCTTCCTTCTCTTTTTTTTTCAAAAAAAACAAAACAACTTTCATTTTATTTGCTTTGCCAGGATTTGACCCCTAGACCTCTTAGTTGTAACACTAAAGCACTAACCAGCTACTCTACACAGCTTCTCTTTAATGGTACCAGTCGACTGCTATATAGCAGTCAACTGGTACCAGACGACTGACCTTTTGGCAGGCGCCTGGTGCATCGAACAGAAGCTACTGTTCGATAGGGCAGTCGACTGGTACTGTACCAGTCGACTGGTAAGTCTGAAAACCTGATTTTCAGATTCGAAGCCTTGTTTCAAAACTCCACCAAACCTATACTTTCGAGTCATACAAAATCATGACACCATTTCTATACTCTATACTAGTTTTCTAAACAATTTAGCCAATCAAAACGAATCCATAAACTTGAAATTAGAACTTTTGCGGGATTTAGCAAGTTATGAAAATCTATATAACTTTAGGCTAAAGTTTGTACCAACTCTTGACTTCATGCGGAAATAAAATAGGTTATTCATACTCAACACGACTAAGACATGAAACTATATGTTTCTAAACATTTAACTTTACTAATAGGAAATAAAATGGGTTATTCATACTCAACACGACTAAGACATGAAACTATATGTTTCTAAACATTTAACTTTACTAATACTCAACCCAAACACTCTTCCACGGTTCCACCGCCACTGAGCACCAATGCAAGTCCTGTCGCCTCCCAACTTACACCTTTTCTTTTCCTTTGTCTGCAATAGAAGGAAAATGCAACTAGTAAGCACAATGCTTAGTAAGTAAATCCCTACTCACAAAGATCACATATCGATACTAAACATGCTCATTTCAAGGAATGCTTTAAAAACTTTACTTGCTCAGAATACTTACAACTAAACATGCTTACAACTTGAAATACTTTATCATGCTTGCAATGTATCAAATTACACATGAACTAGAAACACTTACTAATAAAAGAAATACTCACACATATACTTGTATACTTGAAAATAATAATCAACTTTCTCTTTAGGCCTTGACATTGTACCATGGTATCGGTGTACCAATGCGCGCTTTTTCTAATAAGTTGCGAGGTAGCTAGCCACCGCACCCCATTAGAACTTTACTTTCTAACTTTCTATGGGCCTTACATTTGCCCGGTACATGTCTCTTTCTCAAAGTAAAATACTTTTCTTACTTACCATACTTAAACTTATCACTTTACTTATTTTTGCATATGTTTGCATGCTAAAAAACCTTTACTTTTCTCACTTTAACTTTCCATGGAGCATCTTGTGTGCTCCTTAACTCAAATTCACTTTTAGGTCTTTTCAAAAGTATAAAAACTCATCATGCTTGGCCTACTTACATTCAATACAAGCAAATTGAATTTCTAACATGTTAAAACATGCAACTTCAATAGCTAAAACATAGAATAGCAAAATTTTCTTAACCATGCTTCTACTTTTCGAAAACTAGGGTTCTTACAATGAGAATTTCGAAACGAAACTACTCCTATTGCAGGTGAGCGATTTACTTACTTCGTTCTTGAAGAAAACTCACAAAAACAGGGAGAAAAACTCCCTACGAAATCCTTTCCCCTCCTTCTTGTGAAAAGCTTCCACCTTTAGCCCTAGGAAGCAATCCTAGGTCTTCTCTACTCAAGGGGGAAGGTGAAGAAGAAGAAGAAGAAGAAGAACCCTTGAATTCGCCTCCTCTCCTCGCCTCTCTTCCCTGTTCACGCGCCGACCACAACCCTAGCCTCCTCTTTCCAACGCGACTTAAGCGGCTTAATATACCTCTTAATGAAAAGGCTTAACTACACTACAACATTATTTCTCTCCTCCCTTTTCTGTGCTTGATACCTTAGCCTAGCTAGTTGCTTGGCTTCCCTTTCTCCCTGTGGTCGCGGGATCAATCCCCACCCGACCCCTTTAAAGTTTTTCTTTTTTTTTCCTTTTCTAATTTCATTCCGAAAAAATGCTATAATATTCCGAAAAATACTAGAAAAATTCCTAAAAATCCCTAATATTACCAGAAAATTATTGGGTGTTACATAAGGAGTGGAAGGTCATGATTGAGAAGTAGACAGGGAGGCAATTAAAGCATCTTTGAGTTGATAACGGATTGGAGTTTTGTTTTGATGAGTTTAATGTCTTATGCAGAGCTGAAGGTATTATGAGGCATCATACAGTTCGGCATACTCCTCAACAGAATAGTGTAGCAGAGTGGATGAATAGGACTTTGATGGAGAAGGTGCGTTGTATGCTTCTTAATACTGGGCTACCGAAGTTTTTCAGGGCAGAAGCCGCTGTGTATGTCTGTTATCTTGTAAATCGCTCTCCATCAATTGCTATTGAAAGGAAAACTCCACAAGAGGTATGGTTCGGTACTCTTTCTAGTTATTCTGATTTGAGAATTTTTGGATGTCCTACGTATGCTCATATTGATAATGGAAAGTTGGAGCCTCGTTCGGTAAAATGCATATTTATAGGCTTTAGACAAGGAGTGAAGGGATACAAACTTTGGTGTTCAGAGACCGGGAAAGTCATCATTAATAGAGATGTTATCTTTGATGAGACTAGCATGCTTCAGGAGTCTCCATCTAAAACACTTTCTGAGGAAGATAAGCAGAAGACAAGCACACAGGTGGAGATTGAGATTGGGCCGATATCTACAAAGACTACTCCAGAGCCTATTTTAGATGTTTGGATGGAACGAGCTCATCACAAGCACCTTCACAATATTCCATTGAAAAAGATAGGCCTCAGAGAGAAATTAGACGCCCTCAGAGATATGCAGAGGCTGATTTGGTCGCTTATGCTTTAAACGTGGCTGAGGAGATTGATTCCGGTGAAGAACCTGAGACGTATTAAGAAGCAATTAGCTGTGATAATTCTGATAAGTAGATAATTGCTATGCAGGAGGAGATGGAGTCACTTGGTAAGAACGACACATGGGACTTGGTGAAATTACCTAAGGGTAAGAAAGTTGTTCGCTGCAAGTGGATATTTAAAAGAAAGGAGGGAATACCAGAAGTTGAAGAAGTCAGGTACAAAGCTAGACTAGTTGCTAAAGGTTTCAGTCAGATTCCATAGTAGACTTCACTGATGTATTTTCCCCAGTTGTAAAGCATAGTACGATTCGAGCTTTCCTTGGTATTGTGGTCATGCATGACTTAGATTTGCAGCAGCTGGATGTGAAGACAACATTCCTACATGGGGTACTTGAGGAAGAAATCTATATACAACAACCAAAAGGTTTTGAAGTCTTAGGAAAAGAGGATTATGTATGTTTGCTGAAAAGGTCCCTTTATGGTTTGAAGCAGTCACCTAGGCAATGACATAAAAGGTTTGATTCGTTTATGATCACTCATGATTTCAAAAGAAGCAGCTACGACAGTTGTGCCTACTTTAAGAAAATTGATGATGGATCATTTGTTTATCTGCTCTTATATGTTGATGATATGTTGATTGCGGCCAATAATTATGAAGAGATAAGAAAGGTCAAAGCTCAACTAAGTAACGAATTCGAGATGAAAGATTTGGGAGCTACAAAGAAAATACTTGGGATGGAGATTCTGAGAGACAGAAAGGCAGGTAAATTATACCTAAGTCAAAAAGGGTATATTGAGAAAGTACTTCATCGGTTTAACATGCATTCTGCCAAGCCTGTTAGTACTCTGTTAGCTGCAGACTTTAGACTTTCAGCTGATTTATGTCAGCAGTCAGATGATGAGGTTGATTATATGTATCGGGTTCCATATTCTAGTGCAGTGGGATCTCTCATGTATGCTATGGTTTGTACACGCCCAGATTTATCACATGCAGTGAGTACAGTTAGTAGATACATGGCAAATCCTGGTAAAGAGCATTGGAAGGCAGTTCAGTGGATTTTCAGATACTTACGAGGGGCTTCTGATATTTGTTTGCATTTTAGGAGTAATAGAGATGTAGTTATTGGATATGTTGATTCTGACTTTGCAGGTGACCTTGATAAAAGAAGATCACTTACGGGGTACATGTTCACTGTTGGTGGTTGTGCTATTAATTGGAAAGTTACTTTACAGAATACAGTTGCATTGTCCACTATAGAGGCTGAGTATATGGCTATTACGGAAATTTGTAAGGAAGCTATTTGGTTGAAAGGACTCTTCAGTGATCTTAGCGAAGACTTACAGATTACTACAGTCTTTTGTGATAGTCAGAGTGTCATTTTTCTCGCGAAAGATCAGATGTTTCATGAGAGGACAAAGCACATTGATGTGAGGCATCATTTTATATGTGATGTTATTGCTCGTGGTGATATTATTGTCAGGAAGGTCAGTACTCATAATAATCCTGCTGATATGATGACTAAGTCACTCCCTATAGCCAAGTTTAAGCATTGCTTGGACTTGGTTGGTGCTAGATGCTGAGATTTGTCTGTGGGGCTTTTGTGGAAGAGGTAGAGAATGTTTTTTTTGAAGATTTATGGAATTCGCGTCAAGGTGGAGATTGTTAGAATTTGGTGATTCGAATTCAGTTTAATCCGTTAATTTATTATTAGATATTTTCTTATTAATATGTTAATTAATAGATTCTTTTTAAATCTGTTAATTAACAGTTTCGTTATTAATTTTTCTTTTGACTAAGTATCTTAAGGTCTCTATAAATTGTGTATCTCATGGACAAGTTTGATAAATCAATGAAGAAAGTTATTTGGTTACTTCTTCTTTCTTTCTCTCTCTCTCTTTTCTCTCTACTTCTCTTTACTTTATCAGAGTTGTTGACTTTGTATTCCACCGTTCATAGTGATTTTTCTTCCTTTGCCCATGGTTTTTTCCTGTCAAGGGTTTTCCACGTAAATCTGGTGTGTTCTGTATTATTCTTCTTGTCGTTTTCTGTGCCAATCTCATTTCAAGAAGTCTAAGAGGAAGACAAGTGTTTGTTCGGACGCGTCGAGAGTTAGAGGGGGGGGTGATTAGCATCTGTTTTGCTTGAGGTAGATTTGTTGTCACGGAAGGCTTAAGCAAACACTAACACTCTTGACTTTACTTGCTATTCACCTCATTGAAGTGACTAATCCAAAGATCTATTTTTTCTCGCTTTGACATCCACTATGAAAGTATTCTTCGTGGAGGCAGAAAAACCTTGTACAAGATCACGAAGAAATATAACAAGAACTCAAGCAAATACAAATGAAATCACTCATGATTTACACAAATAAAACTCTTGTTTGTATTGCTTTCACTACAACAAAAATGTCTTTTCGCAGCACGCAATAATTGTATCCGCAGCGCACATCGAATGCTGCATAACTCCAAGCTGTTAAAAGTCGGAACTTATCCACAACGTGCAACTGCGCACTGCGGATAAGTTGCATCCACAGTGCGCGGTTACACGCTGTGGATCCATTTATCCGCAGCGTGTAGCCGAGCGCTATGGATGCAACTTATCCGCAGCGCGCAGCTACGCGCTGCGAATAAATGGATCCGCAGAACATGAATATACACTGCGGATAATTACATCCACAGCGAGTGGCTACGCGCTGCGGATACTAATATATTCCATATAATTAAAATCTCACATATACACATCTTACACAATTTGATAATACAATAAATATACCACATCACTTCTCTCAATTAACAACATCCAAAATTAAAACATTTATATCACAATTAATCATCAACACCACACTTTACCAAAATAGCATTTCACTTACTAGCAAAAATCATTACAAATTAGTCATAAGTCTAAAATAACTGAGTAGCAAAAGGAAATTACAAACTAGTCATAAGTTTAAAGTAAGTAACTCAGTCAAAAACTATAAACTTAGATAACCAAGCAACTGTGCTTCCTATTGCATCTTCGAGAAACAGCATTTCATCGTTTGGTCGAATGAGGTCCAGCTTGTTCACAAACACCCTATCAATCCAAACTTTCCAACAAGCTCCACCAAGAGGAACGTGATGCACTTTTACTTTGGGATCTGTGGATGCAATTCGACCTTCTGCAACAACTCTGTCAATACTCCAATGAAGCAGCTTACATTTAGTATTATCAATGATATCTTCACGACTCAAGTTCTTTAGTTGTAACTGTATAATCAAAAAAATCTGTAAGAAAATGTATAACGAATGCATAGCAGTTAACTTGTACAACGAATGTAAGAAAAAATCTGTATAATCAAACTTGTACAGCAGTTAAGAAAACTTGTACAGCAGTTAACTTGTACAGCATAATTAAACTTGTAAAGCATAATCAAACTTGTAATAGAAAATGTGTCATGCTAGCTTATTCATTTTTTCCTTCTTCACTTGAACTCACTGAATGTCGCTGTTTCATTTTCTTCTTAACGACAAAACCTTTATTAGCTTACAACCTTTATTAGCTTACAACATCAATCTTCTTTCTGTAGTTGTATTCCACTTTCTTTTTATGTCTCCAAAAGATATATGGATGCATAGCCATGCCCATATCTTTGCTTTTCCCTTAGAAAATTTCATGTTTTTTTTCTTTGTTTATATAAATACTGTATACACAGGATGCCAATTATTGATAAATACAAAGACATGCGAACTGTAATGATGGGGAAACTCGAGTCAGGCAGCATCAATGAAGGAGACAACTTGTTAGTTATCAAAATTCTGCGAACTGAATTGATATTTTAAAGACATGCGAACTGTATTGATATCAAAGTACTTTCTATAATCTACATGAAAAGAAAGTCAGACGAGCTGGACCTGGTGAGAATGTGAGAGTGAAATTGGCAGGTGTTGAAGAAGAGGATATTTTAGCTGGCTTTGTTCTTTCAAGTGTTGGTATAAATAGGTGCTCAATATTTTCAGATTGTATCTTCAAGTGTTGATATTTTCAGATGCTCAATAGGTGGTCATAGCTAGTTTAAGTTGGGATCATGGAGCCATATATCATTTAAAGCAGGTATTTAAGGAAGCTCAGGTATTGGATATTTAAATGGGTATCGTTTTGGAAACCACCTAAAAAATATAGAGTCGAAACATTGCTACCCCTATTTAAAACCATATCTAAGAGAATACTATCAAAATATAACCCCCCATTTAGAAAGAAAAGGCGTCTTACAACTATAACAAAAATAAACATCAATTAATTGTGGCATGATTTTATGAACTCTATCTAAGCAACCTAACTAATAGTTACATAATCTTCCGAAACCCATTTTCAGTTACACTAAATAATAAAAGAGATGATATGCAAACAACAAAGATAGAATACTCAAAGAAAACAACATCTTTTGTAAGAAAAATGGAGCTAGGGGTTACTTGCAATTCTCAGGTGAATTACAGGGTTTGAAACGAAACAGATCTAACCTGCATCCAGTGGGGCTTATCTCCTGACCTCATGAACAACTACGACAGGTCTATTGACAAAGACATTGGTTAATTTTTTATCTTTATCTTCTCTACAACTGGCTCATATCTATCACTTGCATACGTACAAATGTCATATACATAGCGTGGAGCCAGCGATACAGAACCGCGGGGAGTACGTTACCTTTTTGCCACATATACATGCATGTAAATCAAGTATTTGGCTTCTCTACGGATTCAATATGCTTACTGCTTTTTATTCCCTCAAATAAAAGAATGGAGGTACAAATTATCAAAGATAATAGCATAAAAATAATAAGATGGTAGTAATTAAATTGCAGAAGCAATATCTGACAACAAGAAATAAAGTTGCAAGTTAAAAGGGAGAGTTAATAACAATAAATGATGAAAGAACAAAAACAAAAATACTAGAAGGTAAATTACGGTAAAACATCCCTGTGCAGAAATAATCTGGAAGCCAGATAAGAGCAGGATTGGATAAAATGATCCTTCCATCAGACAAAAATTGTAAGAATGAACATGTATACTTTAAATATATAAATTCAGGGAGATTGTATCTTGTTACCTGAGTTGTAGTTTGTTGTTGGCTAACATTGCAAATATTGTCAATTTTTTTTGCACCATGGGTATCAACACCGTCACGAATATAATTGCCAACATCGCTACTAATACCACCACTAGCAACCTAATTTTACAACAAATTATATCAATTAATACTAATATCATTGACATGAATATAAAAAAAATCATAATAATTAAGACTAAATGTATGTTATTTAATTACTTACTTGTTCTTGTTCATTTTGTTGCCTTTGGTTTTGTAAAAACAGGGTTCTCATTTCTTGCATTTCTTGTTGAAGATTATACACCATATGTTCAAGATGTTTAACAGCTCCATTCTGCACAGACGTTCCAACTTTTGATGGTGTAACTCCAAATCCCATTCCTCGCACTCTACCTCGAGATTCCTTGCCAAATACAAGGCTAATTGCATCATCAGCAATGTTAGTTGTCTTTAGAGATTCGGATGGACACTCCTCTATTTTTTTCTGCAAATAACAAGATACAAACTTTGTAAATAAGAAGTTTATATTAATAATGACAATTAATGTATTAAAACTTTTAGATATAATAACAAAAGATAACTTCATTACTATTTTCTCAGCAACAACTTCACTAATAGGTTGTCCATTTTTCTTTGTGTGACCTTCAATCCAAACTTTTGATCTTGTAATTGGTGTATCTGCAGGACTTGCTTTTTCCTAAAGATATAGTGTTTTATAAAAATAATTAGGAAAAAATATTAATGTTAAGTATAATGTCAAATTTTTCATAACGTTTTAAAAAATAATAATACTTACTATAATGCTAGCCAAACGAGCATAACCTCTCCGACTCATCGTGTGAAGGTGATTTTGATTTACCCTGATTGTTCTAAATTTTTTACTCTTTTCCTGATAAGAAATATTTAAATCCACAAATATTTGTAATATAACAAATTTCATTAAGTGACTATATTAAAAGTAATACTTACTTGAAATGCAGGTGATAATGTCCTCTTCACAAATAATTCCCACTGCTCTTGATCCATAAATTCAGGCTTCAAAAAATTAAGATTTCGTGAAGTTACTTTACCAGCATCAGCTTCTCGTACAAGTATTTGCAGTTTGGACTTTCTATCACGCCACAACTTAGCTAACTTTTGAAAGATAGCTTTTTTTTCACACTCCTCAATATTATAATTTACCTCTATAATAAGAAGCATAAAATTATATCTACTATATGTTATAGAATCAGGCTAAAAATATTCAACAACTCTTGATATTACCTGAAGACAACTCCACATTCTATTCTTCATTTCTTCATCTACGTCATTCCACCCATCTAATGTATATGGTACAAATTCCTTTACCATACAACCAAGAAAAGATGCATACTTCACAGAATTAACTCCAATTGGTTGTCCAAACTCATTGCGCTCTAGCTCTTTAGGCTTTTGATGCCCACTAGATAAATTCAACTTCGATGGACCCCGTCCTTTCTTCTTAGCATCTTTAGCATCATCAATTATCTCTTTACCATGAGGATCATGTGAAATATTAGGTGAAGAGTTAGAGTCCACTTCAGATAACCTCTTACCTGTATTTTCCTACAAAATAGCATAAATAGATCAAAACATATAATTATGATTTATTAAAATAGGGCATTAATTTAAGAAGAACACAATATGACCTGAATTTCATCAATAGTTACTTTGTTGCGTTTTTTCTTCATTTTTCTCATCGGTGAATGATATATAATGACCTGTCATAAATAATATTACATGTTACATTGCTAAAAATAAACCCTTTTGGAAAAAAAATTAGGAAATGATAAAAATATGATGAAACTTAAGAACATTTATTATTGCAATAACATCACTATAAAATCTACACCTTAAAAGTTAAATCATAAATCTGCCACATCAATTCCATCACAGTCATCCCTTGTATATGGTTCTTTCTCAGTAATGTTAATATCAAGTCTAGACACATCAAGAGGTGTTGATAACATATAGGCTTCCTCTTCCATCAAATTCATATCATGAATACCCCGAGGCGGCGCCTTTAGCAACACATACCAATTTGATTCATCATTGTCCCTAGAATAAAACACTTGCTTTGCTTGTGATGCTAAAATGAAAGGATCACTTGCAAAAGTTTTTAATCCTTGGTGTAAGTTGACCAGTATAAAACCATCTTCCATTTTAATCCCTGTTCTAGTATCAGCCCAATCACATTTAAAAATAGGCACTTTGAAAGAATAGTAGTCGAGTAAAATAATATCTCATAGAACCCCGTAGTATGAAACTCTTCCTCGTGTATGTGAATAATCATTAGCACTAGATTGACAAATAGTATCAGCTTCAATTGAAACACCACTATCTTGTGTTGTTCTTTCAACATCAATTGTGTGGAATCGATGTCCATTTATAATATAACCCGTATAAGACATAACATGCTTTCTTGGACCATGCGCTAGCCACTGGATTCGGCTTGATGAGTTATCAAGATCATGTTTTGATAGCCATTGAGCAAATGTTTCCATATGTTGCTTTTGTAATAATGTTTCATTAGTTATTAAACGATGATCTTCTTGCTTAAGCTCCTCAATGTGCATCCTATTTAAAATAATAGAAGAGTAATTGTTAGAAAATATATATAAATTATGTAATAGACTATTCCTATATAATAGAGTTTGCAATTAACTATACTCACTGAAAGTAAGGTTCAACTTCTGCAGTGTTGAATAACACATATCGATGTGCTGCTTGTAACAAATGGTCTTCCATAATAATTTCTTTTCCTTTAGAAATTGGGCGACCTTCAACTAATCCATTATCCACATCCTCATTCCGATTAGAACGGACACCAATACTAGCAGCTTTTTTTGAAATAAGCACTACAAAATCTCATTCTTTCTTCAGCAAGATAACACTCAGCTATGCAACCCTCTGGCCTTGCTCGGTTCTTCACATAACCTTTAAGTGTTTTCATAAATCTAAATAACAAAACAAAACTCACAATAAAGTGTTGTTGATAACTTTTTCCTAATTTGTAGAATGATATTTATTACCTTTCAAATGGATACATCCAGCGGAAGTGAACTGGTCCACACAAGCGAGCTTCTCTTGCTAAATGAATTGTCAAATGAACCGAAATGGTAAAGAAAGAAGGTGGAAAATACCTTTCTAACATGCAAAGAGTTTCAGCAATATTCTCTTCGAGTTGTTCTAAACGGTTCTTGTCTAACACTCTTTGACATAATTCATTGTAAAATGCACACAAAAGAAATAGAGCATTGCGTGGACCTTTTGGCAAAAGACATCTCAATGCAACTGACAGCAATTGTTGCATTAGGACATGACAATCATGAGATTTCAACCCAATAAGCTTACAGTCTTCTAAAGATATACAATTGCCAATATTTGAGTTGTAGCCATCTGGTAATTTTATCTTCTTCAACCTGGAGCAAAATATATTCATTTCCTTTTTAGACAACGTGTAAGGTGCAGCTGGCAGGTGATACATATTTTCTCCTTTTTGTTGAGGATGTAATTCTTCTCTAATTTTTAAATGCATCAAATCTTTGCGGGCATTTACACCATCTGTGGTTTTTTTCTTTACATTTAACAATGTGCCTATGATATTCTCACATATATTCTTTTCAACATGCATCACATCAAAGTTATGACGTAATAAGAGCCCCTACAAGTAACCATCAAGACATTTCAAAGTATAATTAGTTCATTAATATAACAAATTAAATTTATTAAAAGATGAATAATATAGAGCCAAATAACTTACACTCCAATATGACAATTCGAAAAAAAATTGACTTTTTCTTCCATAATTTAACTGGTTGTTGTACATTTACTGAACTATCTTGCCCTTTCCTCTTTTTCTTTGCAGTCTTGATAGTCTCACCATTTTGTTTTTTACCCCAGTTATTTTCAATGTCTTTAACTACATTGAGTATTTCTAACCCATTCAAAGGTCTAGGTTTTCCTTTTCTCTCTTTTTTCCCATTAAACCACTTCTTTTTTTGACGATATGGATAATCAGGAGCAAGGAATCTCCTGTGGCCCAAGTATGCAAACTTTCTACTGTATTTAAGCCACATAGAACATATGTCTTCACCACATATTGGGAAACCAAATTTACCTTTCGTGGCACATCCAGATAGGTTTCCATAAGCTGGAAAATCATTGATTGTCCACATCAAAATAGCCTTCAGATTAAACATTGACTTACTAAATGCATCATACGCATCCACACCTGTGCACCACAACTCGTTCAATTCCTCCACCAGGGGTTCTAAGTATACATCTATATCATTTCCTGGTTGCTTTGGGCCTGGAATCAGTAATGTCAGCATAAGATTTTCTTTTGCCATGCACATCAATGGAGGAAGATTGTAATTAACCAAAATAACCGGCCAACAACTATATCTGGAACTAAGGTCACCAAAAGGATTGAATCCATCCGTTGCTAGACCAAGCCGCAGATTTCTAGGATCCAATGCAAAAGTTGGCCACTTATGATTTATTGCATCCCAAGCTACTGAATCAACTGGATGACGCATCATACGATCTTGACTTTTGTGCGTGGAGTGCCAAAGCAAGTCTTCAGCCATGTCTTCTAACTTAAACATCCTTTTCAATCTAGGTATTATGGGAAAATATCGTAACACCTTTTCTGGTACTCCTTTACGAACATTAGTAATGATTTTGTCCACCTTCCATCTTGAGGAACCACACTTTGGGCATGAGTCCAAATCTTTAAATTCTTTTCTAAATAGACAACAATCATTTGGGCAAGCATGGATCTTCTCATATCCTAAATCAAAAGATTTCAACAACTTCTTCACTGAGTAAATATTTTTGGAAGTGTGTTTTTTTTCTGGAAGCATGTCACCTAAGATTGTTAGAAGCTCATTGAAACTCATGTTGGTGTGACAATTAGTAGACTTATAATTGTACAAGGTGACAACTGCTGATAACTTTGTATAAGTTGTACAACCAGGGAATAGAGGAGTTTCTGCATCTTCTAATAAATCAACAAACTCATAGTCCCTTGTCTCATTCATAGTGTGTCCAACCTCTTCTTCCACCACAAAGCCATCTCTATATAAGTGATATGTCTCTCTATTGTCATCCTCCTCTTCAAGAACTCTTTTTTAACCACTTTCACTTTGAAATTGTGAGGTATAACTTTCACCGTGGAAGACCCAAATAGTGTAAGAAGGATCAATCCCCTTCATAATTAAGTGCTCGTACACTTGGTCAAATTTCATATACTTCTTATTTTTACAATGCTTGCAAGGACATAAGATCACTTCACGTGTTTTGGCATAGTTTCTAGCTTGTGCAAGAAATTTTTGAACCCCTTCTTCGTACTCTGGTACAAGCCTTGAAGGCAAATGCATCCACTCCTTATCCATTACGTAAACGATCAAAACCCTAAAATAAAATTTAAATTACAACCCATTGCTAAAATACATAAAATAGAAGTTACAATCCATTGCTAAAAACAATGTACTAAAAGTGAATGATGTGTATACATAAAGAAATTTCACAACAATAAATTTCACATTTAAGCTTGTAATGGCTAATTGTTTACTATATCTAGCATGTTCTATCTTGTTTAAGCATCAGGAAATGCATGCATTAGTACTAAACAATGTAGTAAATGTATGTTATGTATATGAATAGATTTAATGAACCTAAATAAAAGATGTATCAACAACTGCTACATATTAGTTTCATCTAAGCTACATCAACAACTGCTACATATTAGTACTAAACAATGTAGTAAATGTATGTTATGTATATAAATAGATTTAATGAACCTAAATAAAAGATGTATCAACAACTGCTACATATTAAAACTCCATTCATTTCATAATTAGTTTCATCTAATTAGTTTAATTATTAGCCAATTACTCAACTGTAGTTGCATTATCATTGGCCTACCAAATCAAAGAAGTGATTTCATAACAATAAATTTCAAAACAACAAATCTGATAAAGATTAATTAAGTGCAAGTATGATTAAATTCTTGAATTTGCATGTTGCCATCATGAATTTAGTATGATTAATAAAAATAGCTTTGGTTTAATATTCCAGAACTTATTGTTTTCAAAAAATAAAGTTTTCATACACTTGCTCATAGATGTAGTGTGCCAATTGAAATTTCAAAGGTCGTTAACTACAATGTCAATATATAGGTACAATTGTTAGTTTTGAGTAATTACAGTGATGTTCTAATTGTTAATAATAAAGGCCCATAATAATTTTTAGTAAACTCCATTCATCTAAGCTACATATTAAAACTGCTACATATTAGTATCAACAACTCCATTCATCTAATCTAATAATAAAGGCCCATAATATGTATCAACAACTGCTACATATTAAAACTCCATTCATTTCATAATTAGTTTCATCTAAGCTACATATTTATATCAATTTAACCAATGCACAACAAGCCAATTAGGGCACTTAGGGTTCGGCTAATAAACTTCATTCATCTCCTTGGGTTCGGCTAATAAATCTGTCTAGCACAACAAGCCAATGCACAATAAGCCAATTAATTAAACCTTATTTTTCCTGGGGCTATTTACGGTGTGCCTAAGCTTGAGCATTGGCGTGGCCTGTGCCAATACTGAAGGAAAGATGAAGGCCAGCGTCCCCTATCAATTTAGGGCACTTAAGGTTGAAAGGGGCAAACTTAAGAAGAAGAAGCTACCGTGAGCAAACGAGGCGAGCAAACCAGACGAGCAAGCGAGGAGGCGGCGTCTGTGAGGAGGAGCCGGAGATGAAGGCGCTGAAGAGGCAACGAGGACGCGGAGAGTCAAGCAGCTAGGAGGAGGCGAAGGGTTGAGCGATGAGAAGCGGCGAGGAGGCGGTGGAAACTCGAGCGATGAGGAGAGGCGCGCGCGAGGGCTTTGGGGAAGAAAGAATCGCGCGCAGCTTTTGGGAAAGGAAGAAGCGCGCGAGGCTTTTGGGAAAGGAAGAGGCTTTTGGTATCGGGAGGGTTCGGGAAAAATTAGGTATAAGGAAAAAAAATTAGGAAAAAGTGAAAATAAGGAAAATAAAAAAATAAGGAAAATAATAAAATGATTATTTGTAGTTTTATTTGTAATGTATCATATATAATAAATAGAAGTATTAACAGCGTACCAATTTTTTGTACGCTATCGTTGTTATTATTTATTTGCAGCGTACGTTAATATCTTGTTAATAATAATATTAACAGCGTGCTTTTAATGTACGTTGTTGATTCTTCTCTTTTTTAAAAAATTATGGTATTAACAGCGCACATCAATATGCATGCTGTTAATAATACTATTAACAGCGTGCTTTTATTATGCACTGTTAATAACGCGCTGCGGAAAAGTAATTTTCTTGTAGTGTTTCTTCTTCTTGTTTGGAATGGTCTCTTGATGTGCAACAATACTTGATCAACCTTCACCTAAAAAAGATTACACTAACAATGTCGTCCAAAGAAATAATCATATTATGTCATCAAGTGTACCTAGATTATTACATCTATTGCTACTTGTGTACCTTGAAGACATCATTTATTTCTATAATTTGGAGCCAATATCTATCAATTGTATAGTTGTTTACATGTGCTAAGTCTTTTTTTATTTGTTTAGTATATTAGTTATATAAACTTTATTAATTTATTATAGTAACATTCATCTGTTTGAAATGGTAGGCATCTTTATAAACGATAAAAACAAAAAGATAACAAGGTTGAAAATTTTAGATTTGTGAATCCAAACACGATCTCATATATGCCATATATATATATGACCAGACTCGATAAAAATGGTAAAATCGAACTCTTAAATGAAAGAGCAAGTATTTTGAAAAAAAAAAAGATTAACGAGGTTGGGTAATGTCTAACCTCGAGTGACTAGCCTGGCCCACGAAAGTTTCCCACCTGTCGCTAGGGTAAATCAGGAAGCGCTCGTGTGGCGGGCGGTCTAGAAGCCCAGCATACTAGGGTTCGTGCCTCATTTGGAGGAAAAATTTTTGTAAAATATGAGATAGATGGGGATCAAACCGTGAATGTATGGGATAACAATTAATCACCCTTTTGCTACACCATAGCCTCGGGAGTGAAAGAGTAAGTATTTTGTTGGCAAAAGGGGATTTGCTCGTGTGTGGGGAGAGCGGGCACACTGACTTTGCCAGGTTTTGTCCCCCAGACCTATTAGTGGAAACATCCACGTACAAATCATCAGTCCATCTTGTGGGGACCAAAAATGATTAACGATGTTTTTCCAACCTAAGGCGACTGGCCTAGCCCCACGAAAGTTTCCCACCGGTCACTAGAATAAATCAGAAAGTACTCACAGCGGGCGGTCCAGAAGCCCAGGGTCCCAGGGTTCGTGCCCTATTAGGAGAAAAAATTCCTACAAAATACATCGTAGTTGGAGATCAAATCGTAAATTCCTAGGTAGACAACTAGTTGTCTTTCCGTTGCACCATAGCCCCGGGGGCGAAAGAGCAAGTATTTTGGTAAATAGACTTAGAGGTGTATCAAGAAATTAAATCAACTAGTTTTGGTGCCACATAATGTTGGCTTGCTAGGATTTGTTGGTGTCCAACATTCGATCTACCTTGATATGTCAGGACATTCTCTGCTTAATATTCAATTACTCTTGACCTACCAATACTTCACCGTTGCTTGATATCCTGTCAACTTTAACCGGTCAGAATTTTATCTGATTGCTAAGTATCCGATTAATCTTGATCCAGTTAGAGTTTTTCTTTGCCGATTCTCTATTGAATTTTCGACTGTCAAGTGTCCAATTAATTATGACATACTTAAACTTTTTCATTGTCTAAGTATTTAGTCGATTTTGATCTATTTGATGTCTCACTCAACTAATTAATATATTAATTCTATATCAAAACTCGATTCGAGTCAACATAGTCATCCTTAAGCGTCAAAGAGGTCTAATTATTGTTTAAGACTGAATAAGATCAACATGCCTATGCATTTACGGGCCAGAATTATGTTGCAGGAAGATGCAAGACTGTTTTATCATTTTTTATAAAATCAAAGTTAAGAAGATCTTTCACTTGACGAAAGATCGTCTCTGTCAATAGAGCGACAAAGATTAATTTTAATTTATAATTCAATAAATATATAAAATGGCAATGTAGCAATTATGCCACTGTTTAATTATAACGGGATAATATAATAAAGAGGTTAATCTATTTATCCAAATTATAATTCCTAATATCTCTATAATTAAACACGCCTCGCTTTAATGGCTCTCCTGACCCTCAAAATTATGAAAATTACGAATTCGTATCCTTAGGCAGATTGCAACGTCGCGAAGGATTACTCCGTTGATCAAAATTTGAAAAAAAAAAATTGTGACCGATGCTTCTATTCAAACATTAGCTAATATATAACATTGTAATTTCATATTATCAACGTTGGAAGGTTAATTAATTAGATTCCACCTTGTAATAATTTTATTTTTTTCAATTTATATATGTCCTATTATCTAGATTCCTTTAAATAATTTTTTTCCTTTTGCCAACGCAATTCAATTTTAACGCCGGATCAAGTAGTGACACATGCATAGCTAGTTCTTAAAATAAGTTTTACATTCACGCGGTGATCGACTCACACGGTCACACCAACTTAACAGTACATGCATATAACATAAACACGAGGCTACTTACCATGCAGGTAGCTAATTATTTATGCATATTTGTAGCTAATTAATTATGTAATAGCTATCCATGCATGGTTCAACCAACAGTGCTGAAGCCGACTAATTAATTATAATTATTAGTCACCATGGCGATCTTCATCATCGTGGGTTCATCCGCCGCCATGGTGCGGTTGTTGGGTTGGGTCCATATAGGTTCGTAGATGATGACGAGACCTTCGCGATGCAGGAAGAGGATGAACTTGTCGTCCTTGTTGCTGGTTTTTTTGCTCGTCCAAACAACATCGTTTCTGTCGTCTTCGATGACGAGCAAGCCGTTGCGTTGCATGATGGCGAAGCAGTTGTTGCCTCCGCCGGTGGTGTTGGAGTTCCACTTTTCTTCCTCGGGATTGACTTGGTTCAGCACCAGGCAGCAGGTGGAATTCATGGTGAAGTTATAGTTCCCTTCGGTGAGGAATTCAGTGGTGTTCAGCGTGTCGCCGGCATAGAGAATGTTGTTATTCGCCGCCATGATTGTAGTAGATGATGAGCTGTGGCCACTTTTGACGGTGACGGGGTCGGGCACGGCCCAAAAAGGGCGGTAGATGATGACTTTGCCGTCGCGATGCACAACGAGGGTGTAATTGCCCTTCTCGCCGGAGGTGTTGCTCGACCAAACAACCTCGTTTTTGCCGTCGTGGTAATCGTTGATGACGAGGTTGCCGTTGAATTGCATGGTGGCGGAGCAGTTGTCGCCTTTGCCGTTGGTGTTGGAGTCCCAGATGACGACCGGGGGATTGAGTTCGATCAAAATCAGTCTGCAGTTGTACAGGGTCAATTTATAGTTCCCTTCTATGAGGGATTGCAATTCGTACAGCGAGTCGCCGGCATAGAGAACGTTGCTGGCCATGGAGGAAGGCAGGAGGAGGCCGAGGAGGACAGCAGCAGAGAGCATGACAAGGCCAGACATGGTTAAGTAAGCTACGAATATCACTCACTTCAGTACTCAAGTGATTGCTTGTTTAGAGTATCATTCAATACTATACCCATCTATTTATAGATGCGGATAGTAGGAGGATGTAAATTTATGGTACCTAAAACTCAAAAACAGTGTTAATTACTAAATAAAAAAAAACAGTATGAAGACATATTACAAACAAATTCAAAGTATATATGTGGCCTTGATTCAAATCATCAGATCTGGCTATTTAATTTTGATCTGAGTAAATGGATCTAGCTATATCACTGGTTAAATAACTATCAGAATTGCTTTAATTTCCTTTAATTTATTTATATCGTTCGAGTGGTTGTGCCGTATAATCAAATCAATTTCTGTAGTCGAATCATATGACAAGACCTATTACTTCATTTATCTTAATTATGTAGCGGAACAAAATATAAGGTTAATTTTACCATAGTCATTTGGTGGTCTAGCTCTTTAATTTAATCGAGAGACAACCTTGCTCCTCCATTAATTCTAGATCATTTAATAATTAATCAATTTTAATAATTAGACCGAATCCGAGCATTTCAATTGTTAAATAGTTTATTAAAGGATTAACTATAGGGTTTAGAGATTGAACTATAATATTCAAATTAAAAAATAATTAAAACGGAAAAAAATTTCTGTCTCACAGGATATACATATTTGAAATATAATATTTAGGATTTATAATTAAAAAAATTATGTATATAAATATTAAGGTGCCTAGATGACTTCCAAGGAGCTCGAGTATTCCATTGTGACGTCAGCCAGATAAATTTAAAAAGCCCCTCGATCACTTTAGGTTCTCGACAATTGCAATGCGCAAATATTAAGTCATATATATGGTCATTTTCAACGTTCAGTTTAAGCATGCATTATTACTATATATTTTCACTATTTAATTAAATTATTTGTTCTTGAATTAGATCGCGTATTTTTTAAAATTTTAGGTCTTGTTGTTATTATTATTTATTATTTAGCTAAGTGCATGCACTCGTCGATATTCACCTAATTTGTACGAGAACTTTGCCCTGCCAACTCAGCCACGTTTTAAATGTTGACCGATCGACAAGAAGTCAAAATTATCAATCATGCTTAAATTTCCAAACGTTTTAGTTTTTCCGATCGTCCAAATATATAAAAACAATTGGCATGTAGCAATGAATTGAAAATGGAACTCGATCGTGTATTTCTAACCGTTCATATTGGTAAGATATATAGAGAAGTTATTAACAAAAGACATAATTTTTATAACAATGAATTGAAGTACAATATGTTTTTTAAATGCTGATATAGTAATTATATGAGAGGATATTAAGCATTGTATGAAAAATCAATCGTGTAATTATATTAGCAAAAAAGAGTGTTAACAGATGGATGCATAAATAAATAGTTAAGAGAAACCAAGTAGAGAGATTATTTTTAACTTGCACCATTTATTAAGTATGGATGACTCACAATTAAGTGGTCATTGAAAAAAAAAACCAAGTAGAGATATTATTAATTTGCACCATTTGTAAAATAAAAACTCGTATGTTTATTTTATTCTTGATTATGCACATCTTGTTTGAATACTAAATGGTTGATCTGATTTTATAGATATAGTATACGTATATTCTTGATTATGCACATCAAGTTACTGCTGGCTAACATAATTAGAAAGTTTCTCACCCTTATCAATTAATATTAATTGCATCTATTTCTTATATTTCTCTGATATCCTTGTTTTTTCTTTTTTTTATATTTAATTTAATCTAAACATTCTTTATATTTTTTGTTTGTAATAAGGGAGCTAGGGACCGCTCATTTAATTTTCTTGATACGATCCCTGATTTGTACATAAACGTCATCGACGTTAACGCTGACGTTGTTTGGTGGACATTAATTCATAATATAATCATCCTTGAACAGCATTTCCCTCAATTTAGTAGCGACAGTCATGGAATCTAGTCAATATTTTCCTGATCGGTCCAAATATGAAAATATTGGGACTGTATCGGATTGATTCAAATCCAGAAAAGAAAAAAGAGAAAAAAAAAAGAAGGGACTATAATTTTCGGCACGTTTATATCGGTTAGTGATAGCCATAGAGTATTTGGCTTTGATATTTGAATAATTAAATCATGTTACGAGACAATGGGTTAAATTAGGATTGAAATTCATATCCTTTGTTTTCATTTAACCTATACTCATCGAATATCATGACGTAGATATTTAGAAATTAACTTAATTAAATTAAAATTATATGGAATTTAATTTAATTTATCTGTCGAAAAATCCTGAATTAATCATTTCAAGTTCCCAGTAGGGACTAGTTTTGCCAAGCTACCTATGCCGCTTCCAGTCCAAATCGAGATGCCACCCAACTACTTGATCAGTTACTTGTTCAAGTTAGTCCAGAATTGATCTTCAAGCCGCTCTTGAATAGGTCGTCAAGTCGAGAATGAAAGATCCCGAGTACCGAGTCAGAAAATGAGATGAAAAGTTGAGGCCTGCGCTCAACGCAATTTCTTTAAAACAGATTCGCCCCACCTCTGACTGTGCTTTGAGGTTATCTCGGGTCGTCTGTTTTCTAAGATACAACGTAAAGCCACGATCTCCACCAAGTACTAGTGGTTCGGCGATCTAAGTGGTACTCGAATACTGTTATGGATATTGTGCCAAACTGAGTGGTCAGGCGAACTGAGTGGCATATATAAACTAAATCTAACAACAAAATGTTCATATTCTTCACTTTTTTTGTTGTGTAAATTTGTCAACTAAATCATTATAATCAAGCTTAACTACCATCTTTTTTTTCGATAGATAATATGATCAAATCATTCAATCTATCCTGCGACATACTTGATCGAAGATAGTTCTTTATCAACTTTGAGAAGCTTGTTTCAGCAAAAGTTAACATAACCAGTATGGTAAATAATATTCTACAAGCTATCCAAGTATTAGGAAACCCATGATGCAAATTTTTGATATACCCCAAGACTTCAAGTGGAATTGGTAATCCAATTCGACAATGTTTTAGCTCCTTATATTGGTTCATCTCAAGAATATTCATCAAAGAAACTTTTTCTATGATGAATACGAGTTTCACAAAATATGGGTTCAACCTCCATTCCTAAAGCAATCTTTTCAACTTTACTCTTCGCGGCTTCAAAACCAATATTTATGTATTCTTCCAAAAAGATAATCAAACATTGTAAGAGACTAATACCCTCAACAATAGCTACATCTTTTCTTTGAACAATTTTGCCGACTTTATTTACTTTCTACGATACTTCAAACCATATTACCATGCCCATAAAAAATTAAAAAGTTCAAAATTCAAAATTTGCCAAAGACTCTTCATCACTCACTATTGTTGCATCACCACTATGTTATACTAGATGCAATAGTGCATCTCTTATTTGAGAAACTTGAAATCTTACAGCTTTTACACTATCAATATGACTTTCCCAACGTATATCTAACCATGATTTTAATGTAAGTCTTTATTTATTGCGTCCTTTTACAAAAGATTTAAGGTCCTCCCATCGTTTTGTTGAATCGGAGAACAATTTAGAAATTCTCTATATCACTCTAAAAAATGATTTAACTTAAACACAACTAATAGTAATATCACAAAGTGCAAGAATAAAAGAATTAAAACTACACGAGTGTAAACTGCCCAAGGATAGTCTTTAAGTACTTTGTTATTTTCTCATTTATATTGTCCTTTCATATTTGAACTGTTAGGACCGAAAGGAATTTAGATATATCCGAATTGCTCTAAATATGATCCGAATTCTCAGGATTTCGTGGAAGTAATGAAAAACTTCAGCAACTATGGATTCAAATTTAGATATTTCGTGGAATTTAGATATTTGAACTGATCAACAACTACATTCTCAGAATTCAAATTTTGATCCGAATTTATAATAATAGTCAAATCTTCAACTATGGAAACTACAGGTTTTGTATTCCTTTCCATAGACCTAGTAAGTGATTTTGTAAGAATCTCGTCTTTCATTTTTTCCTCTTCAAACTTGTAGATTCAAATTTTCTTTTTCCCATCCTAATTCACAATGCAAATCTAACAAAACAAAAATAAAATATAATTTAAATACTAACAAATATATATCTAGGAGTTTCAAATTAATCAATGATAGAATAATTGTATTAAGCAATTTTGATGCATAAAACATTCTGGAATATAACTTTAATAATTGCAATAAATAGATTGCTTTTTGAATACTAATTTTTGATACATCGATGCATTTGAGCATGCTCAAATAATAATTAACTACAAGTAAGCATACTCAAATATTGATTAACTACAATTATATATGGATGCACATGCACATCAGTAAATTAATTCAAATTGCTAATCCGCACGTTTTTGGTGTAAACTATTTAAATATTGTTTTTGTTTGTTGTGAGGCCGTAAGAGACAGTAGTCTCCTATTTTCAGTGCTTATTCTTCTCGTTCCATTCCGGCCTAAAGTGCTACTGTCACACACTTAAATCCTCTTCTTTATAGAGCTAGGTTAATATAGTATATCGAGACTGAATTCCTATACCGTATACCATATGAATATAAAAAAGTTATATCGATACCGTACCAAAAATTTGGTATACCAACGTTTCGGTATACCAAATTTTTGGTATGATATGAGTTTCACATTGAAAATTTTGATATACCAAAATTTGGTATGGTATACAGTCTATACCAAAAAATTGTACCTTTAAAATTTTAAACGGGCCTTGTATAGAGAATAAAAGGACTGATAGATCAAGGAGACTTACAACTTACAAGTTGTCAATATATTCACAAATCGAGAAAATATTCGGAGAAGAAGTATAACGGTACAAGAAAAATTTGCATTCAGACGATCTTGTTTTAAAAAAAATTATAGATTAACGAGTTTCGATTAAAAAAAGAATTGTCTCATTGTGACATCCAAGTCAAAAGTTATATAGTCTTCAAAATTTTACTACAACAGCTATATAATTGTAGCAACTACTAGACAGTAGCTACTACAACATATAACAACTACTCGACAATAACTGCTAAGTAACAAACATTCAAAAACCATAACTTTTTACTCAAAAATTAGAATGAGATGATTGTTTTTTGAATTATAAATTTCTAAATGAGTTTCAATTAAAAAAATCGTGTCATCTAATATCTAAGTCAAAAGTTATGATTTTCGAAAATTTACTACACAATTATAGTAGCTATTATCGAGTAGTTGCTACACGTTGTAGT
The DNA here is from genome assembly GCA_024364735.1 of Boesenbergia rotunda. Lineage (NCBI taxonomy): Eukaryota > Viridiplantae > Streptophyta > Magnoliopsida > Zingiberales > Zingiberaceae > Boesenbergia > Boesenbergia rotunda. The sequence goes on along the minus strand of JAGFNQ010002758.1, from coordinate 223,996 downwards.
AGTTGTATGCGAGTTGGTTTTGATATGGTCAACCAAGTCAGGTTAGGTCCTATGGCATTTGATCCTTGTGTCAAAGTGTTCAAGAGTTTAAGAGTACAAGAAGTCGAGCAGAAGATAAAGCGAGCTAGAAGGATGACATGGGAAGAGAGATGATGGGCTTGGTGCATCCGAGGGACGAGAAAGCTGTGGAAGAATACACTAGCGGATGAGACGAACGTGCACAACGTCGGAGGGACGAGAAGCTAGGGAGGAAGCCCGTTTGAGGAGAAGGTTAGGGTTGGGTTCGGGTGAGCTCAACTCCTGGTAATCGGAGCATCACCCAAGCATACAGGAGCGTAAAAGATCAACTTGGAAGTTGATCTTAAAGACCTGAGGTGTCGCAAGTCTATTTAAAGTTGCCTCAAGTGTGTCGTTTAAAGCTACGCTCAATCATAGCTAAGGCGCCCTAGTTTCGATTAAGGCACCCTAGTTTGGAACTAAGGCGCCCTTGGTTGAATCTAGAGTGCCCTAAGTGAACAGTAGCTATTAGGCTATCATTGCTACATGGATAACCTTTTACCCATTGAGGGCACCCTGAGTCATAACTAAGGCGCCCTAAATATCACGTCAGTAAACAACAACTAGTATTTAATTTTGTACTCTATTTCTAAGCTTTTCAAAGATTGTAAGAGACTTCTCCGCCTATAACAAAGGAGTATTTAATAGTGTGCTTCAACTGCTGTGCCTCCGAGGTTCCTTCTGTAGTTTCAGAAACTTCTCTCACAATAATTTGGCTGATTGATAGGTGTCGACTCAGTTAACTTCTTGGGGGTGATAGAATGCTCAACAGATGAAACTTTACGTTGTTGTTGGCCACAAAGTTAGCCTACTCCTTTTTCTTCTAGAGGTGCTCTTCCTTTTCTTCTTCCTTATTGTCTTTGGGTGCTACAAAATCATATTTCATTGTTAATAATAAATCAAAATTAGTTTTAAAGAATATCTCCATCCGGCGTTTCCATAGCACGAACTCCCTCTGAAACTTTGGTCGGTTGATACTTGGTCCAACTATCATCTTGTTACTTTAGGTGGCGGTTAGTGCTCCTGAAGCGGTTGGACTTTGATACGAATTATAGGTCTGAATAGGCCGGCTAAAGAGGGTTAATAGCCCCACAATCAGAGTTAGAAAAATCTTGTTTTTGCTTATAATCACATTAATTTCGTATGCAAAATAATAATATAAAAAAATGTAAGAGACATAAGAATTTACTTGGTTGCAATTGGGGAGGTTGCTAATCCAAGATAATGGAAAATGTATGAAGAATCTCCTTCATTGAATGTGGAGAAGCCTCTTACAAATGTTGAAAATTTTCAAAAAGAGTAAGAAAGTAAATACAAGTTGTTGTTGCTTCTTCCTAGCTCTAGGGACCATTTATAACCCAATGGTTGGAGTTATCATTTGCTGATGTAGCACTAGAGCATTTCAGTAGTGACCAGGATACCTCAGTTGGTTAAAATTTTATCCACTGCGTAAATGTCTACTTTCAGTTATTGTTCACTTGAGGCACCACAGTTCTGGCTGAGGGCGCCTTAGTTTAAATCTAGGGCATCCTCAATCTTAACTGAGATACCTCAGTTCTGCTTTTTGGCAGAATTGATTTTGGCACCCAAGGCACCCTCAATTAGAACTGAGGTGCCTTGGGCCTTTAAGATCAACCTCCAAGTTAATCTTTTTCCATCTCACTCGCTTAAGTGATGCTTCGGTTGTCCAAAGTTAAGCTCACCCGAACTCAACTCTGACCTTCTTCTCGAGTAGATTTCCTTCCCGCTTCTCGTCTCTCAAACATTATGCACATCCTTCTCAGCCACCGACATGTACTCATTCGCAGCTTCTTGTCTATCAGATGCACAATGTGTTGGAACTCGGATGACTAGAGAGGGGGGGTGAATATAGCCAGACACTTAAACTTTAAAGCTATCGATTTTCTGCACCTCAAATATTAGTAGCACAGCGGAAGCTAAAGGAAAACAGAGTATGCAGAAATGAACCCTAAGCTAAGAACAAACACAAGAACACTAACAAGAGGGTTTACAAGGTTCGGAGATAACTTGCCCCTACTCCTTGGTGCGCCCGTAAGGTGGGCGATCCCTTGATCGTCAGTAGATCAATCCCTGGAAAATCCGGATAGTAAGCAACCTCCTTCTCGGTGGAGTAACCTCTCCACAGCGTTTCAACAAAGATAAAGTTTTAAGCACAATGAAACACAAGAAGGATCTTATAGAGCACTTAGGACAGCAAGAACCCAAGCAAACTTCTCACTGAGCTCCACCCAGCGCAGATCTCACGCAAGAACTCCCTTCTTCGTGTCTTCTCGCTGATGGACTTGCCAAGCTTCCTGGTTCTTCTTCCAAATGCTCAAGTAACAGAGGTTGCTTCAGACAGTAGAGTAATCGCAGTTACTTGCTCAAGATGATGGAACAACAGATCACACAGCAAGCACAATGTGGAGAACTTCGTTTTTGAGACTTCTTCGCCACCAAGCGCTTAAGTCCCTCCACTGATCGCCAGGTCATCTCACTGCAGCCTCCAGCTGCTCACCTGCAACCACCAGCCTGCTGAGCTCTGCTGGACTCCCTGACCTTCCCCTCAGACCAGCCCCAGTCAACAGCTCCAGCCAGCACCAGCGTTCGTTGCAACCTGAGATGGCAAAGGACAAACCTGTTCCAAGGAAAGACCTCCATTGACTCTCCTTGAGTGTTTGAATCCATCCCTGTCACCTGCACACTTAATCAGAGCATTAGCACAGTAAATCAGCAGTGAATCAAGTATCAGAGATTAAGCGCAGAGAAATCAGATGTGTTCAGACGCGATCAGAGCGTCTGACAGTGCATTTTGAATTAAAGTGATCGGTCACCGGACCGATCAGAGAGCCTCCTGATCAGTCACCAGACCGATCAGGGTGGGTTCAGACCGATCAGGCTCCATCCTGATCGGTCCCCAACGCTCAATCAGAAATCGTGATTTCTCTGGGACCGATCACCAGACCGATCCTAGGATGTGGATCGGTCACCAGTCCGATCCACCCCTTTGCAGGGTGATTTCTTAGCTCCGCAGTCCAACCCTCCTGATCGGTCACCAGACCGATCAGGGCATGCTCAGACCAATCAGGCTCCGCCCTGATCGGTCATTGTGAGGAACTCGCTGTTAGTGATATGAGAGAAGTGTCCTAAGGCAATTGCCTTATGATTGTAAAACATTTATTTTAATAAATGATAATTCACTATTTGAGTATACATGTTTGTGTATTTGATTGGGATCTTAAACTTATCTACTGAATGTCCGCAATACAACTCACAGCATAAGAGAATTTGTGATGGGATCACAACTAGTGATTATCTCTAAATGCGCAAATGTGAAGTATTGAAAATATCCCTAGTCGATAAATTGATAAATACGGACACTATCAATTCTGTTGAGACTAGCATGGGTTATTCTCTAATCAGCTGATTCTCACTGGCTGGTGACATTGGGATGTCCGGAGATAAACATGGATGCTAGTTAAGGGAACTAGTTCATTGGAGTGACTAGCTGTAAGACTTCATATGAAATCTATATATAGAAATGTCAATGAAGTTCTTACTGCAGCTTAAGTGCGATGTTCCTTTGACTTGCGGTGTTCAAGTCATCTTGGTCATGGAGACTTATACTTTAACATCTTAAGCAAGCATCTCCAAGGAGGTGTGGACCCAGGATGATTGGGTATAAGCCGAAGTGCCCGAAGATGTTTGAACAGCCTACAAAGGATTCACCACTCCTTGCGAGGAGATGTATACCCAGGCCTATCGTCGGATTGTTACTCAAAACCTCTGGCTAGAGTATATCATGTTTAGAGTGCAAGTCTCTAAAATACATGAGAGTAATTAGAAATCCAAAGGACGAGAAAAACACTACTTGGGCTAGGTGTGACGTAGTCAGTCTAGTGGGGACTGACACAAACAGACCATGTCCTGAACCAAGTGGGTATAAGGTGGTGAAGGGAATGAGGCACGATTCATTAGAGCTGCTGAAAGGTTTCAGAATAATTTCTTCTGAGGTCAAACTGTTGATCTTTCGATTAATTGGGGATCATGATGTACTACTAGGTGCCACTCATGATCGTTCTATAATTGGTTGATTATAGATGGCCAACATAAATCGAAAGCCTATTTAGTCACACGCACTACGAGTAATCCGAGGGATTTAAAACGAGTTGAAAATTGGATTTTCTGATCAAGAGAAATAAGTCGAATCTGAGTTAATCAGAGGCGCAATGGAAGCTAAAAATGGCTAAGTCTTTTGAAGGCTTTTTGGGCGAATTAAATGAGTTTAATTCGCGTTGGTTCGACTCGGTTTGGGCCGGCCAAAGAGGGTGCCAACCCTCCTTGGTTGGCCGGCCACCTAAAGGGAGAAAAACCAATTAATTTTGGTTTAATTAATAAAAATAAATCTAGCGCGATTTATTTTATAAATTATGGATAAATAAATTTGTATAAAGAAATTTATATAAATAAATTTATAGAAATTTATTCTTTTTATGGAAGTTAAAATAATCCATGAATTGGTTTATTTTAATTTTATAAAATCAATTATGAATTGATTTTTTCATAATAAGAAAGTTTATAAATTTCTTATAAAATTTATTCCATAATTTAAAAAAGAGAAGAAGAATTTGTTTTATTATAAATTAGTTATAATAAGACTAGGCATAACGGAATAAGTCATAAGAAATTTCATAAGATAAAATTCTTATAACTAATTCCGTTAATTCCGTTAATTCTGTTAAGAGGAGACTTGGCAAGGGAGAAGCAACTATATAAGGAACCATAGGCTAGCCTTGGATTCCTAATTTGAGTAATTGATATAGAGCTCCCTCTCTCTCTCTCTTTTATTCTTCTCCTTCCCTTCTCCTCCCTTAGGGCCGGCGCCCTCTTCATCATCCCTAGGGCCGGCACACACCAACCCTAGGGCCGGCGCCTCTCTCACCCAAGTGGGTTGCCGTGAGCTTCAAGAAGAAGGAGAAACGAAACAAGAAGAAGAAGAAGCGGATAGCGACTCCTCTCTTTTCGGAATTCGATTCCGTTTCTTTGTTGGTTAGTTTCCCTTTCCTCTCTAGATCCTTTTTGTTGTGCCTATAGAGAATCTAGTAGTTCTCGTCGGCACAAAACTCGTGACTTTGCGAAGTCATCCCGAAGAGAACTCGGCGTGGACGCAAATAGAGGCGAAGCTTCCAAGGGACGCTACGGTTGGATCTCGTCCCTTACTTCGAGTTTCGCGAGGTACTTAGTAAATTAGTTTACTTTTTCCGCAAAGTTTTATTTTATGATTATGTCCACACACCATAAGGTTGCATGCTAGATACGAGGTTGAAATAATTTAAGAAATTATTTTATGCTAATTCTTCCGCTGCACGTAAAAATCTAAAATTTTACGAACCCGTATCCTTGTCGACATGCACCCGGTCCCAACACTCGCGACACTTGATCGTTCACCAGAACGATCCGAACAGTGTTCCAGATCGGTCACCAGACCGATCAGGAGCTAAGCAGTAAGGGGAACCAAAACCCACTGTATGCTCCCTGATCAGTCACCAGACCGATCAGGAGCAGAGCAGTGAGTGAACTGCATGCTCCCTGATCGGTCACTAGACCGATCAGGAGCGGAGCAGCAGGTTTCCAACCTCACTAGGTCCTCCCTGATCGGTCACCAGTCCGATCAGTCATTGCTGGATCGGTCACCAGACCGATCCACGAAGGAGCACCGTGTCGACTTCCCTGATCGGTCACCAGACTGATCCAGGGACTCCAACCTAGCCCTCCAAGCTAGGATTTCATCCAACCTAGCCCTCCAAGCTAGGACCTGGCCCTCCAAGCCGGGATTTCATCAACCTAGCCCTCCAAGCTAGGACCTGGGCCTCCAAGCCAGAATTTCATCAACCTAGCCCTCCAGGCTAGGACCTGACCCTCCAAGCCAAGACTTTTTCACACCTAACCCTCCAGGTTAGAACTTTTCACACCTAGCCCTCCAAGCTAGGATTTTTCCACACCTAACCCTCCAGGTTAGGACTTTTCCACACCTAGCCCTCCAAGCTAGGATTTTTCCACACCTAACCCTCCAGATTAGGACTTTTCACACCTAGCCCTCCAAACTAGGATTTTCTCACACCTAACCCTCCAGGTTAAGACTTTTCAACACCGTGCCTAATGCCTGATCAGGAATTAATCATAATCATAATCAACCTAAACTAAAATCGGTGTCAACACCAAAACATCAATCAGGGTCAGACTGCATCAACAAAATGCTCGTTGGCTCCCTTCCCAAGCCATCATTCTAGCTTGCTGCATCTTCCGCTCAATTTTTTGTGCTCCTAAATTTTTGTACACTTAGACACAAGACATCAATCAGAATAGATCATAACTTAACTCGGTTGACTATATCAAAACTAATATGGGGTGCTTACAAAACTGAGCAACTGAGTCTGATATACGTTTGTTCTGCATTTTGAATTTATTAGTCGACTGAACTATTGCGTACTATATAGTACTTTAGCATACTATAGACACTATAAACTACTGTAATGTACTATAGCAATACTATAGAGTACTGCAGCAAACTTTACATTCATATTTTAAGGGTTTTTCATCCATTAAGCAATCAATACACTTTATTATTTAACTAATACTCCTATTTTAGTTTTACCTAAGTAGAATTCTCATCATCCAAAACATCTTGACTTGCCGAGACTTTTCATTTCCTAGCACCTGATCAACCTTGATATGTCGGGACTGTATGATCAATGCACGTGACCGGGGGGGGGGATGAATCACGTGTATTTTAAAAATTATTTCTTTTTCAACTTTTAAAAATCAATCACGGTGGAAAGAAAGGATTAAGTAAAGAAAAGTGCAAAAAAAAAAAAAATAGAACACGATCGATTTTACTTAGTTGAAAGCCTTCGACGACACCTACTCTAAGATCTAGGTCCCTTGGACCTTTCTAACGAGTAATCCACTAAAAACTCTCTACCAATAATCTCCCAGTAGAATAATCGAGTACAAAAAATACGAAGGAAATGTAACAAACCTATACTTGCTTATACAAGAAATAATTTGTTGGAACTTGGATGGCTAGAGAGAGGGGGTGAATATAGCCAGACACAAAAATCACTTTCACTTAACAGATTTCTGCACTTCAAGGGTTAGTAGCACAGCGGAAGAAATGCAAAACAGAGTAGAACTGCAGAAATGAAAAGCAACCCAAAAACGCTAGCAAGGAGGGTTTACAAGGTTCGGGGATAACTTGCCCCTACTCCTTGGCGTGCCCGTGAGGTGGGCGATCCCTTGATCGTCGGTAGATCAAGCCCCGGAAATCCGGATAACAAATGTAACCTCCTTCTCGGTGGAGTAACCTCTCCACAACGGGTTCAACAGAATAATGGAAATAAGCACAAGAACCACAAGAAGGCTTACAGATCACTTAGGACAGAAGACACACAAGAGAACTCTTTCCCCGAGCTCCACTCAGCACAAACCTCACGCAAGAACTCCCTGCTCTTCGTGCCTTGCTGATGGACTCGCCAAGCTCTCTGCTTCTTCTCAGTGCTCAAGTCGTGGATCAACAGATCACTCAAAGAGTAAGCTTCAGTTGCTTCAAGATTCAGAGTAGTGCACAACAGATGGAGAAGCAGCTTGTCGCAAGAACCAGAGAAGTGATCAAGTGTTCTACTGAGGCTTCATCACTACCAAGCCCTTAAGCCTCTCCCACTAATCGCCAGGTCACAACCACCTCTCTGCAGCTCCCAGCTACTCAACTGCAACTGCCCACCTACCACTGAGCTCTCCTGGACTCCCTGAGCTTCCCTCAGATGAGCCCCAGTTAGCAGCTCCAGTAGCGCCAGCATCCGTTGCAACCTAAGATGGATCCCTGCCAAACCTGATGTAGCAAAAGCCTCTATTTGACTCACCTTGTGTAAACCTGATTCATCTGCACACTTAGCAGCTCATTAGAACATCAAATCAACAGAAGATCAAAATATCAGAACATATCAGCGGTGATCAGAAGAGAAACAGAACGCAATCAGAACTCTGACAGCATTTTTGCATTATAGCTGCCAGCTACTGATCGGTCACCGGACCGATCAGAGGGACTCCTGATCGGTCACCAGACCGATCAGGATGGGTTCAGACCGATCAGGCTCCAGCCTGATCGGTCCCCAGTGAGAAACCCAAAATCACGACTTTCTGGTGATCGGTCACCAGACCGATCCAGCACCAGCCGGGTTTCCTTCAGCTTCTTTCTGCCACACCCCTGATCGGTCACCAGACCGATCATGTTGTGGCCTGATCGGTCTGGGGACCAATCAGGACACTTCCTGACCGATCAGGCTCCAGCCTGATCGGTTATAGTGAGAAACCTGCGACAATTGATCGTTCACCAGAACGATTTGAATAGTATCCCTGATCGGTCACCAGACCGATCAGGAGCCGAGCAGTAAGGTTCCCAAAGTCACTGTAAGCTCCCTGATCGGTCACCAGACCGATCAGGAGCCGAATAGTAGGTTTGCCAAAGTCACTGTATGCTCCCTGATCGGTCACCAGACCGATCAGACATCGTTGGATCGGTCACCAGACCGATCCATGAGGGAACTCCTTGCCAACTTCCCTGATCGGTCACCAGACCAATCTAGGCAAGGCCAAACCTACGCTAAGTCAAGAGAACTGGCTCCCAGCCTCTCCTGACTCGTGCTCAGTCCCTCGGACCAAGACTCCGTGCCCAGTTTCACTCACCGGGACTTCGACCTAGCCCTCCAAGCTAGGACCTGGCTTCACTCACCAGGATTTCAATCACCTAGCTTCCCAAGCTAGGACCTGACCCTCCAAGCCAGGGTTTCATCAACCTAGCCCTCCAAGCTAGGACCTGGCCCTCCAAGCCAGGGTTTCATCAAACCTAACTCTCCAAGCTAGGACCTGACCCTCCAAGCCAGGGTTTCATCTAACTTAGCTCTCCAAGCTAGGACCTAACCCTCCAAGCCAGGATTTCATCCAACCTAGCTTCTCAAGCTAGGATCTGGCCCTCCAAGCCAGGATTTCATCCAACCTAGCTCTCCAAGCTAGGACCTGGCCCTCCAAGCCAGGGTTTCATCCAACCTAGCTCTCCAAGCTAGGACATGACCCTCCGAGCCAGGATTTCCTCCAACCTTGTCCCACTAGGTCTTTTCCACTTCACCTAGTCCCCGACCGGGACTTAATCTCAATCATCTCATTAATCTAAACTAAAATCGGTGTCAACACCAAGACAACAATCAGGGTCAGACTGCATCAACATAATTAACTTGGAATAAACTATTACCCAACATGCATATGTCAAAATGTGCAAGCTTGAGGGCATTGGTCTACCGACGGTGGTCAGACGTAGTCGAGTAGTAGAATGATAGCAACGCGAGGATGTAGCAGCAGAATTATCATAGGAATTCGTAAATCAGTTGTATATAAAAATCTAGTTGAGACCTCCTTTTAAAGGTTGTTAAGGGTGTCTCCAATCCCAACTAGGGCGCCCTCAGCATCAAATTTGATTAGATGTGTAGTCCTCATGACTTATCTTCTTGAAGATGCCTTCAACCTCATCCGAGGCACCTCCAGTTGACTCCAGGGCACCTCCAGCAGTTGAAAATTCATCCTTAGCGATTATTTGTGCAAAGGCGCCCTTAGCTATCCATATCTAAGGTGATTCTTGTCCAATTTGAGACGCCTCATGTCCAAAATGCCTTAGACATCCGAAAATGCATTTTTTTTGTATTTTAACCTTGCAAAAATACGTTAGTCCAAAAAATAAAGTACAACATATAAAACAGAGTTAGCATATTTTAAAATAAGATGAAGAAATTATTAATTAGATAATATTTTCCTAAGATCAGGATCTAATTATAGTCTCAACTTAGATATCCCAAATGACTCTAAGTTGGACCAACACTTACAGTCTAACTAGGACTCGTTCTCATTGGACTTCTTTCCTTTAATCTTTATCTTCATTTATCAATTGCAGTCTTACTTGACTCTTTACTTAAGTTAAAATTTATTTTAAATATTTAATTTAAGTTTAAAATTTAATTAAGTCAAAATTAAACTTAATGATATATTAAAATGAAATATTTTAGATTAATTTTTTTTTGAAAATTAATTTTCCTTATTCATCTCACTTGTTCTAATTTTTCAACCAAAGTATTTCTATAATTTTGTGAATATAGTTAAGTTGATTTTCAGAGATTGTCTTAACATGTCTTTGATTAAGTATAGATTTAGGTCCACCAAACGAGCTTCCTTGGATAAGCTTCGAGACTATAGTGAGTCGCTTGGACATCATTAGAAATAACCACGTACCATAAACAAAGCTTTCCAATGAGTCATGCCGAAGAGACTTAGTACTAAACTTTGATCTTAATAAGTCAAAATTATCTTTATTTAACTAGTCATAATTACTTAAACGGGTCGGTTATGTTTTTGAAGTTCTAACTAATTTGGTATCTCCACCTGAATCATACATTTCATATTCTATGTTTAATTTTGAATATTTGATTTAATTGAATTGAAATTAATGTTAAATCAATCTGATTAGTTGATCATTTTAATATTTATTTATTATAGTTGATTAATCTTTGGTTAATTTTCAATTTTAATGTTTTCGATATTTGCTAATTCAATTATTAATGGATTTTAATGCATTGATTTAATTTAAACTTTTAATATTGAATTAATTAAGTTTGTTAAATTATCTCTATTTAAAAATGTGTACTTAAGATTTAAATTTTCCTTTAATTTTAAATTGGTTAAATTTGTTAACCTATCTTTATTTGAAATATTATTTGTAATATTTAAATTGTTGCTAATTTTTAATTTTGAAATAATTCAATTGTTTGCGCTTAAGGCCTTATCTTTAGTATTTAAATTTTTATCAATTTTTAATTTTGAATTTATTAAATTGTTTGTATTTAAGATCTTAGTGTTTAAATTTTTATTAATTTTTAATTTTAAATGCATTAAATTACAATTTTTTTAAATTAGATGAATTGTTTAATTAACTTTAGATTAATTAAATTAATTAAATTTGAATTAGTTAATTAACTTTATCTTGATATTTAATTTAATTTGAATTCTTATGAATAGTTATAGTTGAATTATCCAATTTAAAATTATTTTGATTGAATAAATTAAAAACTGATTAAGATAAAGATTGATTTTATGTAGATCTAGATTTATTTATCATTTTTTTATTATTCAGATTTAAACATTTAATGTTATTATCTGACCAAGTCACGGTTAATATCAATGTAATCAAAAACTTATCAAAATCACTATGAAAAACTTGTCTAAAAGTGGAGATTGCACAATTTAGACTTAAATCGATAAACACAAATCCAAAAAAAATGAAAGAAAAACATAACGAAATCTTTTTGCTCAAATAGTGGTTGCACCAATTCTGAGTGAATAAGGCTCTGATACTACTTGTAGGATTGATACACGTGAGAGAGGGGAAGGGGAGGGGTGAATCACATGTATTTTAAAAACTGTTTCTTTTTCAACTTTTTTGAAATCATGTGCACAGCGGAAAGAAAAGTACGAAGAAAACATAATACGGTTGATTTTACTTGGTCCGGAGTCTTCGATGACCCCTACTTCAAGACCAAAGTCCTTTAGACCTTTCTGACAGATAATTCACTATAAACTCTCTATCGATAACCTTCCGGTAGAGTAATCAAGTACAAAAAAATGAAGGAAGTGTAATAAACCTGCACTTTCTTATATAAGAAATAACTTAAAATAAATCATTACCCAACATGTAGATGTCGAAATGTGCAAGCTCGGGTGTTGGTGTTGATCTGTCGGTAGTAATCAAATGTAGTCGAGTAGTAGTACGACAACAATGCGAGGACGTAGCAGTAGAATTATCGTAGGGGTTAGTTGATAGAATATTGTGTTTTCTCCTAACCGCATGAATTCTAGAAACAAAATAAGAACTCGAAGAGAAAACATAATCTACATGAGCATGGATCTATTGTTTCATCGAATCATGGCATAACGAAATAATAGGTGTAAATCGAAAGACAAGGAACCTGATTGAAGAGTCATTGTCCTTGTCGTAGCGTCGTCGGCTTGATCCCTGTGGAAGAAGATGCAGCGGAAAGAAGAAGGAGAATCTTCCAAGAGGCTTAGGTTTGACGGCGCCGTAAAGTTTCTTGTCAATGGGGAACAAGAAACTAGGTCATAAAGATCACCTAAACCCTTGGGGACCTCCCCTTTATATAGCAATCCAATCTGTTATCAGCCCATAGATAATAACAGATTGGTCTAAAGGGTTCTATACATTCAACCTGCATCTAATAATCTGAAACCCAATAAATATAAGTTAGATCACTTTAAGGGCTCAGATTGTATTTACTTGTGCAACTTACAAATAAGCCCACCTAATAGAGATAATAATAATATCCAACAATCTCCCACTTGGGCTATATGTGAGTTGTATAGTAAATACAAGCAAAACTTTAGTTGATATCAAACTTTATGGGTACAAGATACCCCTATAAACAATCTGGTCCATTAACTTCATTGGTATAGGACTAAAGAGGTCATAGTTACTGAATATGATCGTAACAAGCCCCAACAGTAATCACAATACTAATGTCATTAATGACATAGATCAAGATGCGGATGTATAGAGTTGAAATTACATGAAATGTGATCAGTACATGTCAATTTCCAACTGGTCCAAAGCGACTCAAAAGAGTCTGATTATATTTGCAAATACCTTATGCTAAACTGCAACAGCAAATCATGATCCAAACTTTATGATTCCAAAAGGAATCTGTATTATATTTATAAACACAAAATGCTAAACAGAAGTAGTAAATCATGATATCGTATTCAGAGCGTCAAACAAACATATGAATTCCCATTATTATTTTTTGAACTTTAGGTACGTGCAATAATCAAAATAAAAAATGTTTGTCTTTATTAACATAGAGCAATAAAATAATACAGACTCCCACTAGATGAGTTCTTCTTCCATAAGAAGAACTCCCATATCCACAACATGCGCATGAAACACCTTGGGCACCATGCCTTTGGTAAGTGGATCGGCCAACATGGAATCTGTGCTGATGTGCTCTACCATGATCTGACGACTCTGAACTCTCTCTTTAACCGCTAGAAACTTAATGTCGATGTGCTTGGACTTCGACGAACTGCGGTTGTTCTTGGCATAAAGTTCTGCAGCTTTATTATCACAGTAGATCCTCAGTGGTCTGTCAATGCCATCAATGATATGCAATGCTGTGATGAAGTTCCGCAGCCAAATCCCGTGATTGGATGCTTCATAGTATGCTACCAATTCTGCCTCCATAGTAGAAGCAACTATTAGCGTCTGCTTGACGCTCTTCCAAGATATAGCCCCTCCAGCAAGCATGAAGATGTAGCCTGAAGTGGACCTCCTGCTATCTAAGCATCCAGCAAAATCGGAGTCTGAATAACCAATCACCTCCAGATGATCTGACCTCCGATACGTGAGTATGTGACTTTTAGTTCTTTACAAATACCGCATCACTCTTTTAATTGCTTTCCAGTGCGACGGTCCTGGGTTATTAACATATCTGCCTAACATCCCAACTACAAATGTTATATCTGGTCGAGTGCAAACTTGTGCATACATGAGACTTCCCACTGCTGATGCATATGGGAATTGTTCCATCTCCTTTATTTCAAGTTCAAGTCGTGGACACTGCTGCAAACTGAACTTGTCACCTCTTGACACAGGTGTATCACTAGGTGTACAATTCTGCATGCCATACCTTATAAGCACCTTCTCAATATAGGCTTGTTGTGAAAGTCCAAGAATGCCTCTTGATCGATCACGACAGATCTGAATGCCTAGAACAAAAGATGCTTCACCAAGATCTTTCATTTTAAATTTATCAGATAGAAATGACTTGATTTCATGCAGTAGACCCTTATTATTGCTCGCAAGCAATACATCATCCACGTACAAAACAAGTATAACAAACTTGCTCCCACTGAACTTGACATATATGCACTAATCAATGGGGTTCTCTCTAAATCCAAATGAGATAACCACTTGATCAAATTTCCGGTACCATTCACGGGATGCCTACTTTAAACCATAAATGGACTTCTTTAATCTACATACTAGGTGCTTTGAGTCTGAGGACTCAAAGTTCTCCAGTTGCACTATATATATAGACTCCTCTATGTCTCCATTGAGGAATGTAGTCTTTATGTCCATTTGATGTAGCTCCAAATCAAAATGAGCTACAAGTGCCATGATTACCCTAAGGGAGTCTTTCGTCGACACAGGTGAGAAAGTCTCCTTATAATCAATGTCTTCCTTTTGAGTGAATCCCTTGGCAACAAGACGAGCCTTATACCTTTCAATATTGCCCTTCGAATCTCGCTTGGTTTTAAATATCCATTTACAACCAACGAGTTTCGAACCTTCAGGCAATTCGATAAGTTCCCAAACGTCATTGTCTGCCATAGACTTCAACTCTTCTTGCATGGCGTTAATCCACATTTCAGGGTTAGAGCATTGTTTGACTTCTTGGAAAGATGTAGGATCACTTTCCAACCCTATATCAAACTCATGCTCTTGGAGATAAACATAATCACGAGAATTCGTGCTTCTCCATTCCCTTGTGGATCGCCTTAAGGGCATTTGTGTTTGAGGTGGTTGAGGTACTTGCTCATCAATATGAGGCAATACTTCAATTTTAGTGGTAGGCTCCTCCAATTGCATTGGAGATGTCATGGGAATATCTTGGTTCACTACGCTCACTGGATGTGCAATATCCATAATGTGTGGTATGGTAACCATACCACCACTGATTGCACTAGTAGTGACAATAGGAGGATTGCCAACGCTTTCCTCAAAAGATACTTCCCTGACTTTATCGCTCCCACTGTCCTCAATAAACATGGCATTTCCCATTTCGAAGAAGGATCTATTAGATGGATCATAAAATTTATACCCCTTTGATCTCTCAGAGTAACCTACAAAATTGCAGCTAACAGTTCTTGAGTCCAGTTTCTTTTCATTTGGCTTGTAAGGCCTAGCCTCAGCTGGACAACCCCAGACGTGTAAATGACTAATGCTAGGCTTTCTACCCATCCACATCTCGAATGGGGTTTTAGTTACTGTCTTACTAGGTACTTTATTGAGAAGGTAAACTACAGTCTTGAGTGCCTCCCCCCACAAAGACTCCGGTAGAGAAGTGAAAGCCATCATACTTCTCACCATGTCTTTTAGGGTTCGATTGCGACTCTCAGCTACACCATTCTGACTGGGTGTACCAGGCATGGTATACTGAGGCACAATCCCACACTCAGCAAGGTAATTTGCAAAAGGTCCTGGACGTTGTTCACCTGATCCATCATATCGACCGTAATATTCTCCTCCACAGTCGGATCGGACGGCTTTAATTTTCTTACCTAGTTGAAGTTCAACTTCGGCATTGAAAATTTTGAACATGTCCAAAGATTACGACTTCTCATGAATAAGGTACAGATAGCCAAATCTAGAATAGTCGTCTATGAAACTAATAAAATATGTGTGTCCATTCCAAGATGCCTTAGGGAATTGTCCACAAATATCTGTATGTATTAGCTTCAAAACGTCACTACAACGGCCATCCACTTTGTTCCTTTTGTTAGTTGTCTTCCCCTTAACACACTCTATGCAGACATCAAAGTCTGACATGTCAAGGGAATCAAGAATTCCATATGACATTAACCTTTCTAGGCGTGTTTGGATATATGTCCTAAACGCCTATGCCACAACATAGAAGAATTCTCGTTGGTCAATTTACGTTTCGTACCTACACTATGCATTATCACATTGTCAGTCGTAGGAGTAAAGGTGTTTAATTTATAAAGCTTATCAACCAAGGAACCATTCCCAATCAAAATTGAATTATAGAAAATACTAAACGTTTCATTTCCAAATGAACAAGAATAACCTGATTTGTCCAAACAAGAAATTGAAATTAAGTTTCGTCTGAAAGATGGTACAATGAATGTATTCTCCAAATCCAAATAAACATCAGTTCCTAAATAAAGCCTAAAAACACCAATAGCCTCTACTGCAGCCTTTTTTCTATTCCTCGTATAGATGTATCTTTCACCATCAAGTGGAAGTCGGCTCCTGAGACAACCCTGCATAGTGACACTTATGTGAGTAGTAGCACCAGTATCTATCCACCAAGTGTCAATGGGTACAATAGCTAAATTGACTTCTGAACTAACAAAGTTGAGAAGTTTACCCTTCTTTACACGCCAGTTGGCGTACTTGAGGCAATCTTTCTTCATATGACCTTTCTTCTTGCAAAAGTAACAAGTGGATTCCTTATCCTGCTTCTTTCGCTCCTTATGGTCATTGCCTCCAGAATCTGCAGTTTGCTTTCCCTTACCTTTGTTATTGATCTTCTTTCGCTTCTTGCTCGCATTTTGAGAACCAGATGCTAAGTGAGCACTTTCAAATGTCTTAATCTTCAGTCTCCCCTCCTCTTGCACGCATTGAGCAATAAGCTCATTCAATGTCTACTTTTCCTTTTGAGTATTATATGATATCTTAAAAGGAGTGAACCGTGTAGGCAGAGACATCAAGATGAAATTCACTAACATACTCTCAGACATATCGAGTTTTAGTGCTTTCAAATTTGTCGCTATATTGGACATCTCCATAATGTACTCCCTTATGTTTCCTTATGTTTCAGACTTGTCACTCTCTGTTATTGAGCCCTTTATTTGTGCCAGTATGGAAAGCTTCATGATGCTTAGACTCATGCGATTTGATTTCTCCCACAGCTGAAATTCAACCCTCTGTTCTATAGTGCTAGCACTGGTCAAAGGTGCGGGACGATCATTCCTTAATGCATAGTCCAAGTCCGTGCAACCTAAGACTACGATCACGTATTCTTTCCATTCAGTAAAATTCGAACCAGTTAATGTTGGGATGTTATTAATGTTGGCAGTTACAGATTGCACTGAAAAAAAAATTTATTTAAGCTCACGATTTAACTAAAGCCAAGAACATATATATAATAAAATTATGCAAATAAATAAAATTTTAAATGCATATTAAATGAGCTCCTTATGAGATACCAAATACAACATTATATTTTTAGTGTAGATTAAAATATAATTTTTTAGCGGTACTTTCTGATATAACTCAACCTTTAATTGGCCACACAATGTGCCTTCCTTTGGGCCGACCCATTGTGTGCATAATATGAAACTTTATATGAGTTATATTTTGGTCCATAGCTTACAACAACTTTAATCTGCCACGCAATATGTCTTCCTTTGGGCCAATATATTTTGTGCATGATCAGAACAAAATAAATTATGTTCAATAATTGTAAACTATCTTGAACATATATCTGGCATAAAAACAATCTTCCTTTGGGCCGATTGCTCTTAGCATAAATATACGTCTTCCAAAACAAAATACATTAAACCGACCTAAGGTGCCTTCCTTTGGGCCGACACAATAGTTCAATTTAGTAGCACGTTGTGTAGATAGACCCAAGAAAATTCTAGATATTTAATCGAATAGATAATTTCTTTATTAGTCTTAATACCTCAAAATTAAGCTTATTAATCGATTGATACCATACGGTAATCAAATGGTATGATCCAATTGATTATCCCAATCGATCTAAAACTTAATATATACGACTATATCAAATATAAAACCCTCCTTTAAAAATTAGAGTTTCTTTATGGTTCTATAATTAAATAATATTAAATAATATTATTTAATTCTGGATCATTATGCATTAAAAAAAATTTAATGCATTAGTTTATATATATATTATAATATATATATATATATATATATACTGTTTACGTATATAATTTTTTTTTTCATATTTACTGTTTCACGTGACAGATTCATCGTTTGAGTAAAAATATAATATATATATTTCTTTTATTTATCGTTTCCCAGATTCACGTGAAACCATTTCTTTTGCAAAAAAAAAACATCCATAAGAAAAATTTAATCAATATCATTTCTAATTCATCTTATCACAAATTTAAGATGATAATTGATTAAATCAAATTTATTCTATATATTCACAATTTTAGACTTGATAATCAATTGATTGACCAAGCCAATCGATTAAACCATCACATTTTAACCTAAAAATTAGATTAAACATGATAGTTCTTTCGTCGTTTTCATATGTTTCACATAAAATATGAAAACATAGAAAACAAGTCTATCCTAGAATTTTCTTTTACTTGAATTTCGACGAAAAATTATATTATACTAGGAAAACTTAATCTAGCATACATACAATAAATTGACGGAAAAATTTAAACTTTATTGCCACAAAAACGATGAAACAAAGCCAAGGCTCTGATACCAATTGATAGAATATTGTGTTTTCTCCTAACCGCATGAATTCTAGAAAGAAAATAAGAACTCGAACAGAAAACATAATGTACATGAGCATGGATCTATTGTTTCATCGAATCATGACATAACGAAATAATAGGTATAAACCGAAAGACAAGGAAGCTGATTGAAGAGCCATTGTCCTTGTCGTAGCGTCGTCGGCTTGATCCCTGTGGAAGAAGATGCAGCGGAAAGAAGAAGGAGAATCTTCCAAGAGGCTTAGGTTTGACGGCGCCGTAAAGTTTTTCATCAATGGGGAACAAGAAACTAGGTCATAAAGATCACCTAAACCCTTGGGGACCTCCCCTTTATATAGCAATCCAATCTATTATCAGCCCATAGATAATAACAGATTGGTCTAAAGGGTTCTATACATTGAACCCGCATCCAATAATCCGAAACCCAATAAACATAAGTTAGATCACTTTAAGGGCTCAGATTGTATTTACTTGTGCAACTTACAAATAAGCCTACCTAATAGAGATAATAATAATATCCAACATTAGTATATCAGTTATATATAGAAATATGGTCAAGACCTTCTTTTAAAGGTTATTGAGAGCGCCTTCAATCCCAACTAGGCACCCTTAGTATCGAATTTGATCAGATGCGTAGTCTTCACAACTTATCTTCTTGAAGGCGCCTTTAAACTTATTTGAGGTGTCTTTAGTTTGAACTAAGGCACCTCTAATTGACTCCAGGGTGCCTCCAGTAGCTGAAAACTCATCGTTGGCAATTTCTATGCGGAGGCACCCTCAGCTATCCAAGCGCTTCCAATCCAATCTGAGATACCTTCAATCCGTTCTGAGATGCGTTAGATACTATTCATCCAATGATGATTTTTGCATTTTAGCCCTACAAAAATGCGTTAGTCCAATAAACAAAGTGTAATATGCAAAATAGAGTTAGCACATTTTAAAATAAGATGAAGAAATTATTAATTAGATCCTGTCTTCCCAAAGTCATAATCTAGTCATGGTCTCAATTTAGACATCTAAAATGGTTCTAAGTTTGATCAGCGCCTACAATCCCATTGAGACTCATCCTTACTGGATTTCTTTCCTTTAGTGCTTACCATCACTTACCAATTGTAGTCTTACTTGACTCTTGACCCACCAGGTCTTCCTGTCAGATGTCCCATCTAGATATCAACCAGTTGTCAAGTCTCCCAAACCCAACTGGACTTCCTGCTAAATATTAACCTATTTGGACTTCGGCCAGTTGTCAGGTCTCATACACAACTAGACTTCCTACTAATTATTAGAATCTCCAGACTTAACTAGACTTCAGCCTGATGTTAGGTCCGAACAAGTCTTTCGATGATGCATACTTGGTAAATAGATTAGAAACCACAACACCATCAATTTAACCTTATATCATTCATTAAAACCTAAGTTGACTATTAATATTGCCTGCACCAACAGAGATTTCTTTATTGCCTATATACTAATTCAAAATGACCGTCGGATCTATTGAATATTGCATATCATTCGCTAAATTCATCCCTCACTAATCACTTTCAATTTCTGTTCCAATTCTTGTCTTGTATTTTTCTTGTTGACTCCACGTATCTTCAACAAATCCTCCAAATAATTACTTTGCCCTACGACATCTTCAATACTAACCTCTTTCACATCGTATATGCAATTCGTTCTCTCTTCAATAATGACCACAACACTACCAGAAGTGGAAGTTGCCATCTTTGTACAATTGGTATTTATCTTTTATGTACCATCACCTAATCAGTCTTCACTTTTTGAATCAATAGATTCCATCATAAGTAGCAAATGTTCATCAGAAAATATATCCTTGCATTGATGGAACTTAACAATTGCTTCTACTAAAGATGAGAATATTATTTGATTTACACATTAGTATAAAAACTCATATATGTTCTCCACAAGATTTTTCGTGGAATATAACTTCTTCCACACTACAATCTCCTCTACTGTGATTGTTTTTTCTACAATAACAAAAACAATTAGTAGACAAATATAACTGTCATTTCTCACCCTCCAACAGTGGTTAGGACAATTTGAGATATTACCGTCGCCTATATAGATTTATAGCATCTTTGGAGGCCTAGTTCAAAGTCTTTTACTATTACTTGATTTTTTTAAACCTCACCATTCACTTCCTTAAATCTGGCCTTGAATCGTTCTCACATCTAAAATTTTAGACAACTTCCAAAGCCACTACCTGGATGCAAGTTTATGTGCTTTCGCCTTCATGTTTAAGTGGTGGGCAGCAAGTACCTCATGACGTCCATTGACAATATACACGTCACTATTCAGTGGATAAGAACCTACATCGGAGCTGTATTTTTTAGATTTTCTATTTGGTAACCAAAACACAAAAGTTTCAACATAACTCTGACATACTTAAATGTAGTTATGCTTTTCACGTATGCTACATTTCGAGTTTTCACTGACATGCACTTGTTTCGTTCATCGAAAATTTTTCCCACCGATCCAACGTTCTTCTTACTGATGACGTGGCGGTCGGTAAAAAATTTCGTGAGATCAAATTGATCATCCGAGGTTTTTCAATCATTTATTTTTTCTTATTGATAATCTGGCCCTGGGACTATGGTGCAACGGTAGGCGACTAGTCGCTATCTTAGACATTCACAGTATAATCCTCAACTACGGCATATTTGTAGGAATTTTTCCTTCAAATGGGACGCGAACCATGAGACGCTGGGCTTCTAGAATGTCCACCGCGAGTGCTTTCAGATTTACTCGGACGGTCGATGGAAAACTTTCGTGAACCGGATCAATCGCCCGAGATTAAAAAAACTTCGTTAATCATTTTTTTTTTTGCCTAACTGATGACCCGTTGTCTTTTCCCTGCAGCAGAGGGTAATCTTCACCGGAAAATTTACTTCAGCGTTCACTGGATTTTTACCTGCACTGATCACCGCCTGTTGCTTGTCTTCGAATGCAGTTCATTTTTTTGTGAGATACACAACCACGCGATTCAGAATACTCACTTTTGTGCTTCGAACGGGTAAAATGGGCTTTTCCAAAGGGTAAACTATGCGATTTGAATATTTCCAAAAGGCCTAGGTACGAGATTTAGAAAAAAAAACAAAACTTACAATGCTCTTTGATAAAACACCGTATAGTTTCAACGCAATTCAACTTTAACAAAAACAGAGTGAGTGACCCATGCATAGCTAGTTATTAAAATAAGTCTTACATTCACGCGGTGTTCGACTCCCACGGTCACACCGACTTAACAACACATACAACATAAAAAGGAGGCTACGTACCATTATTTAATAGGGATCCAAGCATGGTTCGTGGTGAAGTTATCATTATGGGATGGACGGATGATTAATATATAAATATTATCATCATAAAGTCTGAAAGTCAAAATCTGATAAAGTCAGTATATCCGTCTTTCCCACGTACTAATCATAGCATCTGAGTTAATATCCCTTGTGATTTATCTCCTCCGTCTTTATCTCCTCCGTATTAATAAATTTTTGTTATTAAAATTTACTTCAGCATTCACTGGATTTTTACCTGCACTGATCACCGCCTATTGCTTGTCTTCGAATGCAGTTCATTTTTTGCTGAGATACACAACCACGCGATTCAGAATACTCACTTTTGTGCTTCGAAAGGGTAAAATGGGCTTTTCCAAAGGGTAAACTATGCGATTTGAATATTTCCAAAAGGCTTACGTACGAGATTTAGGAAAAAAAACAAAAACAGAGTGAGTGACCCATGCATAGCAAATTATTTAAATAAGTCTTACATTCACGCTGTGATCGACTCCCACGATCACATCGACTTAACAACACATACAAATAAAAAGGAGGCTACGTACCATGCGTGTAGCTAATTATTTTGACATGTAGCTAATTAGTTAATAGGGATCCAAGCATGGTTCGTGATGAAGTTGTCCTCACATAATGGACTGATAATTAATATATAAATATTATCATCATAAGGTCTAGAAATCAAAATCTGATAAAGTCAGTATAGTCCGTCTTTCCCATGTACTAGCCACAATATCCGAGTTAGTATCCTCCGTGTTAGCCTTGGGACGGATTGGCGGGAGCGCTAGGGGCGAGCGAATAATAATTTCTGAATGATTTATTATTGAAACTTATTTATATAAATTATATATCCAATAATGGAAAGATTAATTATGACATACAATCATAACAATTATAATAAATATAATAAATTTAAAAATATTATTTTTGCTATCTTTATATGATGCCAAATATAATAAAACTCAATTGATTGAAATCAATCCATGTCGATCTTAATATGATGTCAAATACAATAAAACTCAATTAATTTAAATTAATATGAGATTATTATCCATTATTGTCATTACCCCCTGACAAACTTAACGGAAATGTCTGAACGTTGAGTTTGAGTGCTAGCTTGGCAAAACATTGTCTAGATAAAGGTTTGGAAAATATATCAGCATGTTGATATTATGTAGAGATGTAAGAAATTGAAAGGCACCACGTCGTCCCACGCTCACGAACAAAATGAAAATCAATCTCTACATGCTTGATACGAGCATGAAAGACTGGAGAAAATCAATCTCTATATGCTTGATACGAGCATGAAAGACTGGATTTGTCACAAGAAGTTGCTCCAATATTATCACACCAAATTTTAGGCGTAGCGGCTTGAGAAAATTATAATTCTGAAAAAAAAATTGTAGCCAAATAATTTCAAACGTCGCGTTTGCTATAACTTTATATTTAGCTTCAATACTTGAGTAAGAGATCGTCGGTTGCTTATTTGAAAGCCAAGAAACAAGTTTCGTCCAGAAAATATGACATACCCACTAGTAGAACGTCTATCTTCAGGAGATCCAGCTCAATCTGCATCACTATAGGCAATCAACTCTTAGGAGGACTGATGATATAAAACAAGACCATATAAAATAGTACCTTTGAGAGATCGAAGAATTCTCTTAACACCTTCCCAATGCTGTTTAGTGAGAGAATGCATATGTTGGAAAAGTGGAAACGTGGGATGGGGAAGTGGGCTCTCCCACTTCCCCCCACTTCTCCACTTCTCCCCCCTCCCCTTCCCTAGCCTCTCTACTATAAAAGGGGAGGGGATGCATCCAAGAGAAACAAGGAAGAGGAATTCGAGAAGTGAACATCCAAAGAGATTGAGGGATTTGGTTCGTGATACCGAGAGGGGAAGAGCTTTCCGATTCCGTGATCGTTCTTCCGACGACAAGCGCGAAGAACACCGAAGGACGAGCGAGAACCACTGTAAGTGTTTACCGTTTTATAATTTTGTAGATTCGTTCACGATTTCATGCTTTAGATCGACAATGGTATCAAAGCTGTAAGGTTCTAAGTAGCATGAAATTATTTCGCCGGAAAATCGCGACTTTGTGTCGGTGGATTTCTTTCGAGTCGGTAAACTAATTGTTATTGTCGTGAACCGACGGTCCCACTCGGCCGTGTTGTATGCTAGCGATTAACCGCGTTCGTCGCGGTGAAAAATTCACGGCGGCCGACGTCTGCATCACAGTGGACGGCCGAAAAGAATGACATGGGTGGCGGTGAAAAATCGAAACATAAGGTTTCGTTCGTTCGTCCGCAATTAATAAAAAAAATTGTTTCATATTTGTGATTAAATATCCATGCATGATTTTTTTTGGAATGATATTTGCGGCACTTTATTAATCATTTCATTAATTAATATATGTGTATTCTAATTAATTAAAATGAGCTCAATTAATTCATGGTTCAATTAATTAGAAATTGAGTTTTGTGTTTTAATATTTCAATTAATTGGATTATGCATGGACTTGAAAAATTGGATCAATAAGACCCAATTTGGTTCAAATCATTAGTTGTTTTTATCAGACCAAATTGATCCAACTAAACTTAGACTTGGATTTGAATTAGATAAGATTGGACTAATAGGCTTAGGTCTAGTCTAAACCATTAGTTGATTTGACCAGATCTAATTGGTCCAATCAGATCTGATCCGGTTCAAATCCTTAGTTGGTTTAACCAGATTAGTCTGATACAAACCAGAGCCGATTTGTTTGGTTCGATTAACTTTGAATTAAATGAGCTAACGACTAAGATAAGTCATCCCTGTCCGATTAGATCAGTTCTAATGAGGATAATGGACCCAGACTAAGGATTCAATTTCCTAATCGATCAGTCCAATGTGTTAGTCAATAAAGCTCCTCAAATTCAGAAAATTTGTTTTTCTTATTTGTTTATGACTCTGTGGGTTTATGCATATATGTGAATTGAATTGAACCAGTTTTGTTACTGGTTTGTCGGTTTTGTACTGACATTGTGAATTTCAATTCTAGATACCGACGTTTATTACCACGATGACCCGTCGTGATGAGCGATGCAATGAGCTATTGGAGCAAATTGAGGAGGTTGACTATAGTCCGATTCTTGGAATCCAAGGAAATATGGGTAAGCTGGATTGACTATTTTGGAAACTCGAGCAGGAAGACTTCCCAATCTTGGATGACTACAGAATCGGGGCATTGATTCGTTCATTGCCAAGGGCTGCTAGGGAAGTGACACACCATATATGGCGACGATATGAATGTCGTATCTCATATACTGAGTTGTGTAGAGAACTGCTTCGCCAAAATTTTTCAGAAGAAGATCTGGAAGATTCCGAGGATGATCTGGAAGAGGATCCTATAGAATTCGAAGAGGATCCAGCAGAGGATCCAGTAGAATTCGAGGAAGATCCTGAGGAATTCGAGTTGGATCCAATTGTAGAAATTGAGGAGGATCTAGAAGAAGATCCTATAGAATCTTTGGAAGATCCTGAAGTTGACATACTTCAGATCAAGTCTGGGATGAAAGGGATGAAGTTTACCACTGCGCTAGTGTTTGTCCTAGTGGGAGTAGTGCTAGCTTATTTAGTTTATTAGAGTTTATCTTTGTTACTGTTGTTATGTACAAACAGTATTTGCTCATTTAGTTTTTAGTCATATAGTAGTTACTGTCGTTTTGTACGAACAGTTTTTTTTCTTTGAAAAGTTATGTTATGTGTTAACAAAACTTCTTAATGATTAGTTAATTTCATTTGAATGATAAGTTCATTTATGATTAGTTCATATGATGGGATGTATATGAAATAACTAATAAATGCTTATTAGATTGGATATACGGAGGATGAGTGGGAACGTAGTTACCACTTGATTTTGTAAACCAACTCTAATTTACAATGAGTTAGTTATTAATTACATGCATATGAGTTACACTGAATGACTAAATAATACGTTTATTTATGTTAGATCATGACAACGAAGAACATAATAGCTGAACTCAACAAAGGAGAAAAATTAAATGGGGACAACTACAAAATATGGCACCTTAAGATACAGTATGTACTTGAGGAACAAGAAGTTCTAGAAGCTGTTAATCAATTTATGGTAGAACCTGCAGATGGTTCTACAGCTCAACATAGACGTGATCTTGATGCCTATAAGGCATGGAAGAAAAAGGACACCACTGCTAAGGGTATTTTGATTAGTTTAATGATAGATGACCTGGTATATGAGTATGAGCCATTACCATCGGCTCATGCTGCCTGGGTTGCCCTGAGAGATAAATATAGTGGAGTTAGCTTAAGCAAGCTTCGTCAGCTGACAATCAAGTTTGATAGCTATAAGAAACGCCCGAATGTCTCCATGACCCAACATCTGAGGGAAATGGGGAATATGATTCGAGAGATGAAAACTACTGGTCATGAGTTGACTGATGAACAACAGGTTCAAGCAGTTATTCGTTCCCTTCCTGATTCTTGGGAATCAATGAAACAGAACCTTACACATAGTGGAAGTATAAAGACTTTCATTGATGTCTCACGCCATGTTGAATTGGAGGCGGAGAGAATAGAATCCGCAAGGATTTCTGGACAAGCTTTTGTAGCTGAAGGCTCTGGACCCAAGAAAAATAAAAGATGGTTCAAGAAAGGAAAAGGAAAGGGAAAATGAAAAGAAGCTGCTGATGCTAGGCAGGGCCCAATCAAGAAGAATGTTAAAGGAAAGAAGTATGGACAGAAACCTAAGAGCAAGTTGACTTGCTATAACTGTGGCAAGAAAGGCCACTTTGCTCGGGAATGTACTGAGCCAAAAAAGGTAGATCCATATTCATTTTCTATTCACGAGCATTATGTTGCTAGTTCAGTGTTGTTAGCTGATTCTTATCCTTTGTGGATTATAGATTCAGGAGCAACGAACCATGTAGCTCGTGATCGAGCTACATACGTGGAGTACCGTCGAGTACCAGCTGGCAATAAGTGGATATATGTGGAAAACAATGCAAGAATTGAAGTCAAAGGAATTGGCACTTGCAAGCTCAACCTACGTGGTGGGCATACCTTGTTTCTGCATGATATCCTTTATGCTCCTGAGATTCGACGGAATCTAGTTTCTGTAACTAGTCTTCTTGATTTGGGTTATTACATAAATTTTTTCAGTCGTTGTGTGGAACTTCGTATTAACTCCGTGTTAATTGGATGTGGTTATGTAATGAATAGTTTCATGGTTCTTGATGTAGAACAAGATATTAATTATGGAATTAATAGTTGTTTTTCAAACATTGCTCTTACTAGTGATGCTAATATTAATGAGGAAGTTTGGCATGCTAGACTAGGACATATCAGACAAGAACGGATGAATCGATTAGCTGAATAGGGTCTGTTGGGCACTCATGCTAAGATTAACCTGTCCATATGTGAGCATTGTCTTGCTGGAAAAGCAACAAGGAAACCATTTGGTAAGGCTATTAGAGTTGATTCACCATTGCAATTAATTCATTCGGATGTATGTGGTCTAATGAATGTGAATGCTAGACATGGAGGTTCCTATTTCGTTACATTTATTGATGACTTCACACGTTTCGGTCATGTGTATTTGATTTCTCATAAATATGAAGTATTAGATTGCTTCAAACGTTATTTAAACGAAGTTGAGAATCAATTGGATCGTAAGGTTAAAACCTTACACACTGACCGTGGAGGTGAATATTTGTCTGATCAGTTTAAGACAATATGTAACGAAAAAGGGATTATTAGACAGCTAACGATCCCTGTAACTCCACAGCAAAATGGGGTTGCTGAAAGAAGAAATAGAACTCTTCTAGATATGGTTAGGTCTATGATGGCTCAAGCTAATTTACCTATTTCCTATTGGGGAGATGCATTATTAGCTGCTACCTATATACTTAACCGAGTGTCTTCTAAGTCTATTCCATCTACACCATACGAACGTTGGACAGGCAGAAAACCAGATTTGAGTAATTTGAGACCTTGGGGGTCAGTTGCCTACGTTCATGATAAGACTCACAAATATGAAAAACTAGGACCAAGGGGTAAAAAGTGTATCTTTGTAAGGTATTCTGATATTTCTAAGGGTTATGTTTTTATTGGTGAGCAACAAGATGGAACCATCTCTGAAATAGAGTCAAGAGATGCGATTTTTCTCGAAACTAAGTTCCCAACAAGAGGTGAAGTTGATAAATCGATTCCTCTATTTGCTATAGAGGAGGAGGATATTATTCCTTTATCAACAAATCAGGAATCACAGGAGAAACCTGAATCTAGTCTACCTGGTGGGAGTGATTTGCCAATGAATGAATCAGTTTCAATTTCTCAACAATCAGACCTGCGGAGGAGTAATCGTAAGATTATTCCTAAAAGAAGGTTTGACATTGAGAATGAGGCATTAATGATTCTCCCTATTGACGATGAGGAACCTCGAACGGTTGAGGAAGCATTGAGATGCTCAGTTAGAGAAAAATGGAGAATTGCAATGGATGAAGAAATGGAGTCTATGAGAAAGAATCAGGTTTAGGATTTAGTCGATCTTCCTCCAGGCCGAAGGGCTATTGGGAATAAATGGATTCTCAAAATCAAGAGGAAGGCAGATGGATCGATTAATAGATACAAAGCTCGTCTGGTTGCAAAAGGATATACCCAAATGGAGGGTATTGATTTTGAAGAGACATTTTCCCCTGTTGTGAAGTTTGTGTCAATACGTGTCATTTTAGCTATAGTAGCACATTATGATTTGGAATTACATCAGATGGATGTAAAAACGGATTTCCTTAATGGTAATCTTGACGAGGAAATCTATATGGCACAGCCAGAAGGTTATATTGCTGATGGCCAAGAGGAAAAAGTATGTAGACTTAAAAAGTCTATATATGGGCTAAAGCAAGCGTCGAGACAATGGAACATAAGATTCAATGAAGTCATTTTATCTTATGGTTTTGAAATGATCAATGAGGATCATTGTGTATACCTCAAGGAGGATAAAGGAAAGATTGTCATATTATCGTTATATGTTGATGATATGCTAATAGCTGGAAATGACATACAGTTTGTGATAGAAATCAAATCGTGGCTTTCATCACAATTTGACATAATAGATATGGGAGAAGCCGAGTACATCTTAGGTGTAAAGATCATTAGAGATCGATCAAAAAGACTTTTGGGTTTGTCTCAAGAAGCTTATATTACTAAGATGTTACAACACTTCAATATGTCAAACTGCAACATTGAACAAACTCCTGTAGCGAGAGGTACTGTTCTGAGCAAAAGTATGTATCCCAAGACTCCTAATGAAATAGCCGAAATGAAGAAAAAACCATATGCCAGTGTCATTGGTAGCTTAATGTACACTATGTTGTGTACACGTCCTGATATCAGCTATGCTGTTGGCTTGGTTAGTCGTTTCCAGTCAAACCCAGGATCGAGACACTAGAAGGCGGTGAAGAGAATATTCAGATATCTCAAAGGGACGACAGATTATTGTCTCTGCTTCCAAGGATCAAAGTTGAGTCTGAAGGGTTATACAGATGCAGATTGGGCAGGAGACCTTGATGACAGAAAATCCACATCGGGTTATGCTTTCTTGCTGAATGGTGGCACCATCTCATGGAATAGCAAGAAACAGGCTTGTGTA
Source organism: Boesenbergia rotunda (assembly GCA_024364735.1). Classification (NCBI taxonomy): domain Eukaryota; kingdom Viridiplantae; phylum Streptophyta; class Magnoliopsida; order Zingiberales; family Zingiberaceae; genus Boesenbergia; species Boesenbergia rotunda. The sequence goes on along the minus strand of JAGFNQ010002758.1, from coordinate 194,568 downwards.
GCACTGTCGACAATGGAAGCCGAATATGTGGCTTGTGCAGCGGCTGTACAAGAAGCTGTCTGGTTAAGAAGGTTCCTGAAGTATTTGAAGATTGCTGAGGATAGTGGGAGTCCCGTTACATTGTATTGTGACAATCAAGCTGCAATAGCTTTTTCCAAGGATCCCAAATATCACAGTAAAGGCAAGCACATAGAAATTAAATATAATTATGTAAGGGATATTGTGGACAAAAGAAAGGTAGTCCTTGAGTATATTCCTACCCGTGCTATGCTTGCAGATCCTTTTACTAAGCCATTGACTAAAGAGTCATTTCTTGGTTTTGTGAAGTCTTTGGGACTTCGTAAAATGTAACACATTGTAAAACAATCGAATATATGAAAGTGCCATGATTTATTCAGTGTATATTGGTGTTACATTTTGGATAAAAGTCTCGATAAGCATGTTGGCAGGTTGAGATTGGTCCACTCACATGGACAATCATCTCTATTTGTTAAGTATAAATAGAGGTAAGACCATTACTTATGGGATAGCTTATGTAGCTATAAATAGAGACATACTCATAAGTTGAGGTCGCCTTGATTTTGTATCAAGATGAGATCATTTATGTAATGATCGGAGTAAATGAACCCACCATTTACTGAGCCAGATAGGAATTCATAAGTTGAATTCACGATTAGACATTAGGTATGTCTAGATCAAATCTGTATGATGTTAATTTTGAGAAAACATGCACTCTTTTTTGTTAAAAGATAAAAACATCGTAGCATGTGATTCATACCATATGTGCTATAGCGACAATAAGGGTAGTAGGAGAATGGATCCCTGCTTCTCTACTATGTGAGACCCTTGAGATTATATGTTAATCTCAGATTTACCCTATGTGACTATTTAGCTATCTGCTTGAAATTTTAATCAGTGTCTGCTACCTTAGCATGTATCCTATTGGCTATGGATGATTCGGTCTATGGAGCATAACTAGGAAAGCAACTGATTAAAATGAATAGATTCAAGCTAAATAGGAAGACTAAGAGAGATTTACATCATTGACACTTATTCACTGGTCGACCAATTACATTTTTTGTTGAGTACTTAAAATGTGATTGTGAATAATTGTATTGAATGGAAATATTGAACATGCTCTTGACTTAATGGTCATTACGAGGGATTAGAGATGTTTGTATTGATGTAAATGATTTAGTCTGGGGTAAAAGCAAGTGATTGATGTCTCTGATTAATGTTATAGAGCGACTAAGTAAAGTGTAACAACTTTCTTAGTATTGATTGCTCAGAGAGCAGCTAAGTTAAGTATCACAACTTTCTTAGCAATGATTGCTCAGTATGCTTGCTGTCGCACGAATCATTTTTCCTAAAGTATGAATTGGATGTTCTATTAGTCTAGTGACTATATGGTCTTTGTGACTATCTGATTTTTGTAACCTAGTTATGATATGGTCTTTGTGATCTGATTCTTATTTAGTCTCTGTGACTTGACTTGGATGAGTGGGAGATGTTGGAAAAGTGGAAACGTGGGATGGGGAAGTGGGCTCTCCCACTTCCCCCCACTTCTCCACTTCTCCCCCCTCCCCTTCCCTAGCCTCTCTACTATAAAAGGGGAGGGGGTGCATCCAAGAGAAACAAGGAAGAGGGTCACAATACACTGAAGGACGAGCGAGAACCAGAGTAAGTGTTTACTATTTTATAATTTCGTAGATTCGTTCACGATTTCATGCTTTAGATCAACAGCATAAATTGATAAGCACGATTGACAACGAAAGAAATATCAGGTCGTGTAATAGTGACATATTGTAAGACACCAACAATGCTTCGATAGATCTGAGGGTCAGCCATTAAAGAGGAGGATGAAGGTGCAGTAAAACCACCTTCAATGATGGGTGTGAAGATTAAACGTGCAACATCCATTTTAGCTTGTTGTAGAAGTCCAGTGATATATTTGCTGTGAGAGAGAAGATATCCTTCCGAATTTGAGAGAAATTCTATGCCAAGGAAAAAATGAGCATTGCCAAGATCTTGAATAGGAAACTCTCGATGAAGAAGTTGAAGTAAAGTAGCGATGTCATTTTGATCACTACTAGTTATTAAGATATCATCGAAATAAATCAGAACAAATATTGAAAATTCCTCATTGCAATTGTAGAAAAGGGAAGTGTCAGTTTTTGAGCCAGAAAATCCTTGAGTATGAAGCCAAGTAGATAGACGATGAAACCATGCATGAGGTGCTTGTTGAAGACCATATATAGATTTCTGAAGTTGACACACATGTGTTGGAAGTTGCGGGTGGATAAATCCAGGTGGTTGCTCCATAAAAACAGTTTCTTCAAGGTGTCCATGAAGGAAAGCATTGGAAGCATCTAATTGTCGTATCGGCCAACTGTAGCTAACAGCTATAGATAGTAACAAACTGACAGTTATAATTTTGACAACTGGACTAAAAGTATTATTAAAGTAAATACTTGGTTATTGATTACAGTTTTTAGTAACAAGACGAGCTTTGTAACGTTCAATAGATCCATCTGCACGATACTTGATTCGATAAACCCATTTAGAGCTTATAATATTGATAGATGGAGTACAAGGAACTAAGTCCAGTCGCATTGCGAAGAAGAGCATCAAACTTGGTAGTCAATGCAACACGCCAATTTGGAACTTTCGCTACCTGTGTAAAGCTAGAAGGTTTAATAAAATTTGAAGAAGCAATAAGGGCACATGGAAGAGGATAACGAGTGGAGATTGGTTGACATTGTGCTTAAATATCGCTTAGAGGAAGCATTCGACGAGGAGTATCATCATCAAAACTACTTGGAATGAGTCATCAGATTGATGGGAATCAGAACTAGAGACTGGATCACCACTAGTCGCTCTGATGATGATTCTAGTATACCATTCGGTGATATTAGAAAGGTGCCCTGATTATCAGAAGGAGGATCTGAGGTAGGAACTGCAAATACAAAAAGAGGCTCGTCAACAGTAACGTGCCGAGAAATATATATCTACCCGATTGGAATATGGAGGCAACAGTACCCATGATGCAAATGACTATAACCAAGGAAAACACATTGTTGAGAGTAAGGGTTTAACTTGTGTTTAGAGTAAGATCGTAACAGTCACGCCCTCAGAGACTCATGCTCGCTCAAAAAATCAGGTATCAACTCCCTTGTACGACGAACAATCTGAAACTTATACATACACACATCCCCAACAAATAAATCATAGCCACACTCGGCTGACATCCACATAGACACAACCACACAGTTACATAATTTGCATAATAAATGATAAACATAAAAAATAAATCTCCATGAACCAACCGCAGTAAATCCAAATTCAGCGGAAGTAAATAAATACACGACCAATGAAAAATCAAATACTATCCGAAATGATAACAAAACCAAAACGATACCAATACGATAAGGTTACTACGAAAGTCCAAAAATAGAAAAAACTACTCAAGCGGGGATTGGAAGCTGGATTCTCTCCTGGTGGCACAAGACGCGACTATCAACTACCTGAAATAAAAAGAAGAACGAGAGATGGTGAGTTCTAGGTGGAACTCTGCGGATATAAGAATAGAAAAATATATGGTATCAAATAAGCACAAAGAAAACCAAAGGTATACAGTCTCTGGGATAAAGAACATAAACTAAATGCATCTGTTCAAATAAAATATACCTGAAACCATGTAACACATAGGAGCAAGATTAGAAATCCCCCTAATATCTTAATAAACTGCTAATACAACCGGACAAATTCAGATCATATAATAAATGTAAATCATAACCGTATATGCATGTCAATCAAATGCAACAATCATATCTCAAACAAGTGCAACAATCACAATCAAATGCATAATACATAATATGCGTATGATGTCATGACCTGTACTGTACACATACCAACCACCGCTACATTGGTAAGTTGAGTGGACAAGATACAAGCATCAAAAGTTGGGGCTAAGCAAATACACCACAATACCTGTGGCCCAGAATGCAAAGTTATAACACTTGTGGCTTAAAACCCCGAAATACCTATGGGGACTCCAAACACCTAGGGAGTATCAATTGTTTGCACACAACTCCAACTGAGCGTGACACAACAGGAAAAATATACCCGACGACCCGTCTCAACCATAAGGGAGCCAGTGGCTGTCGGCCTGCAAACCATGCTATGATGCATATCACTAATATGCACAACCTCAATCCAACCAAAATCATGCATCAATACGATCCGAAAACACAAATAATTACACAAGCGGGGACTAGCAGCTGGATTCCCTCCTGGCGGCATGAGACGCGACTATCAACTACCTGTAACAAAAAAGAAGAATGAGGGGTGGTGAGTTCTGGGTGGAATTCTGCGGGTATAAGAATAGAAAAATATATGGTATATAAAAGGGTCAAACAAGCATAAAGAAAACTAAAGGTATACAATCTCTGGGTTAAAGAATATAAACTAAATTCATCTTTACAAATAAAATATACCTGAAACCATATAACACGTAGGTGCAAGATTAAAAATCCCCCTAATGCCTTAATAAATTGTTAATACAGCCGAACAGATCCAGATCATATAATAAATGTAAATCATAATCGTATATGCATGTCAATCAAATGCAACAATCATAGCTCAAACAAGTGCAACAAACACAATCAAATGCACACTGCATAATATGCGCATGATGTCATGACCTGTATTGTACACACACCAACCACTGATACATTGGGTAAGTTGAGTGGACAATATACAAGTGCCAAAAGGTGGGGCTATGCATATACACCAAAATACCTGTGGCCATGAATGAAAAGACACAACACTTGTGGCTAAAACCCCGAAATACCTATGGGACTCCAAACACTTGGGGAGTATCAACTGTTTGCACACAACTCAAGAGAGCGAGTGGCTGTCGACCTGCAAACCATGCTATGATGCATGTAACTAATATGCACAATCTCAATCCTGTTGGTGCAAGAAGCACCATATCGAACCTTATTTTGATATTGGCAAAGAATTCAAAGTTAAGTCTATTTGTGATCTAATGATGTTACTCAAGTGTGCAGGAAAAGTCCTAGCGAAGGGGTGCTAGGCACCTGGCGAAGGACTGCCAGGAAACAAAGACCTAGCGAAGGACTGCTAGGCACCCGGCGAAGGGCTGTTGGGAATCAAAGACCTGGCGAAGGGCTGCTAGGCACCTGGCGAAGGACTGCCAGGATACAAAGCCCTAGCGAAGGACTGCTAGGCACCTGGCGAAGGACTGCCAGGATACAAAGCCCTAGCGAAGGACTGCTAGGCACCTGGCGAAGGACTGCCAGGATACAAAGCCCTAGCGAAGGACTGCTAGGCACCAGGCGAAGGACTGCCTGAAACCGAAGACCTGGCGAAGGACAGCTGGGCACTTAGCGAAGGGCTGCTAGGAGTTGAAGACCTGGCGAAGGACAGCTAGGCACCTGGCGAAGGACTGCTGGGCAAAAGTCCAACCGGAGGAGCCGGTTGGCATCAGGTAAATTCTCCTGAGAGGAGTAGGTGAGGACGCGTTCTCCGTCGAGGGAACAGTAGGTGTCGGTTCGACCTAGGGCTCCATTTTGGAGACCCAAAGTTAGAACCAAGACAGCTACGGCTGTAAGACTCACTAATATATCTGCTTTATGTTGTTTTGGACTAACCCTGGATGCAGGACCGAAGGAATGAGTGTCTGCAGCTCAGAACGTCTCAAAGGAGAGAGACAACAGCTGAGTAGGGTGCCCCAGTGTCCCGGGCGCCCCCAAGGTGAAGGCAAAACAAGTTAAGCAAGTGTACGCTTCGGAAGCCTACTGGGCGGGGCGCCCCCATGCTCCCGGGCGCCCTCGTGCTCCCGGGCGCCCCGCGCGTAAGCCAGCGAAGTGGATAAACCCTATCCAGCCGAGAAGCCCGCTGAAACAGTCAACCAGGGTGCCCCCTGCTTCCCGGGCGCCCCCGTCAAGGTTCGATCCCTATTTTGGAGGGATAAAACGCTGACCGAGACTGTTGCGGATCAAAGGCCACGTGGAGGGCGCCCCCAACGTCCCGGACGCCCCCAGACCTACTATATAAAGCCCTCGACCCCCAAGGCTTCTGAACAACTGCTTCCAACGCAAACACGCTCTTCTACTCAAGCGCTCTGCTCCAGAAACCTCCCAAATCGAGATACAAGCGCTGACGACGTCCCTCCGCTCCGAGATACATTCCACACCGGACGTCGGTAACGAAGAGCTGTCATTTCAATTGTTTTATACTACAACTGTAATCTTTTTGTAAAACTCTTTGCGCACATATAAAATTGCCCCCAGTAAACGGTCAACGACTGTGGGCCTTGGAGTAGGAGTCGACCGCGACTCCGAACCAAGTAAAACTGATTGTGTCTTTGTGTTTTGTTTATTCCGCAGCGCATTTGCTCTTAATTTTATCCGAAAAATGAGTTACGATATTCACCCCCCCCTCTATCATTTTCTCTCGATCCAACAAGTGGTATCAGAGTGGGGAAGCTCAAATTTGGTGCAACCATAAATTTGGGATTTTTTTTCGGATTTTTCGCTTTTTATTTCAAATAAATAATATCAGTAGGTGTATTTAAAATACATTCAGTGTATTTTTCGCCTTTTTTAATTTTGAATTCTTATTTTTTCACCATTTATTAGAATTGATAAAATGATCAATTTTTGAAAATTTATCATAAATTTTTTTATTATTATTTTATTAATATTTTTCTTGAAATTCGTGTTACCTTAATTCGAACAAAATTTTCAACGTTGAATTCTTATTTCTTTTCAGAATTGACAAAATCAACATTTTCAAAAATTTGTCATAAAATTGTTTTTATTATTATTCTGCCTCGAAATTCGTGCAACAATTATTTTGGGCTATTTTTTTCCCTTCTCCCGCACTACTAATCCAAGACCAAGTCTTAGTACATTTCTGTTGTTTCTCTTGTGTACGAGGTTTAAACTAAATGACCAACCAAGAATGGAACAGTGCCCGTCCACCGCTCTTCTCTGGTGAAAATTTCAACTCCTGGAGAAGTCTAATGGAATCCCACCTGAAGGCCAATCTCGATTTATGGTTGATAATCCAAACGGGGCTCACATTCCCCACAGAAGAAGGAACATCGATCACTTGGGACAAACTGGATGAACCAACTCTGAGGAAGATCGAGACAGATGCAAGGGCTACTGCAATCCTACAATGTGGCCTAACCAATGAAGAATTGAAGCGGGTCGGATCCTTCAACTGTGCCAAGGAGATGTGGGAAAAGCTAATCAATCTACACGATGAGAGCTCCGATATTGAGATCTTAGAAGATTTTGCATTTTCGGTTCAAGCACAAGTAGCTGAGACAGACTCGGCCCACGACGTCGAAATCGAGCCAGAATCAGACGATGAGTTTTCTAGGACAAAATCGGTAACTAATTTTGAATCAGTTTCTGAATTAAGGTTAAATAATCAAGCTGATACTGCAATGGTCGAGGAAGGTATAATTTTCATTGCAGGGAAAACTCCAAGAGAACTGCAAAAGAGGCCTCAACCAGTACCTGAGTCCGACTCAGACTCAGAATTTGACGACGAAGGAAGGGATCCTTGGAAACTGGTCTGGTTGGCTCGCGACCGCTACAAAATGTCGAAGAAACAATCAAGCAAAAGAAAGATGGCTAGAATCAAGGGGGAGATTCCCAACCGGGAATCAAAAGGTAAATTTACAGTATTTGAAAATCCAATATTTACCTTGAATAATGTGATTGACTCATATAAATTAGTTAAGGTAAATTTTAGGAAATTGAAACAAGAAAGTGAAACCCTGAAACATAAGGTCAATATGTTAGAAAATCCAGAAATTTCTCCTCACTATGATCTTACCTAGAGTTCTTTTGCTATTCATAGGACTAGAAATAGGACCTGATTAATTGAAACTTGAACAACCTAGTATTAGGACAAGGTTTGATGATAGTACGTTAGGGAAGTCTGACTAAGGAATCAAGTAGGGTAAGGAGTACATTATTTGGTCTTTTTAGTCTGGTGGAACTAGCCGAAGCTATCTCTCCGAATCCTAAGCTAGTTAGACCAGAGTGTCTCAAACAATGATTTGAAAATGATCTTTCTTTAAAAGGCTTTGTCTAGGAAAGGGTTGTTGATCCAAAAAGGCTACGGCCAAAGAAGGCCTCCGTGCCTCGCCAAGACCTGGAAGCCAATTATCGAAACTCACTTTTAAATTATTATTTGTTAAACTCGAATCTAACACAAGCTTCAATTAAATCATAGTGTTAACATCAAAGATAAAATTAATGCATCTCACAAAACAGTTAAGAATATCCTATTTTATCACTTAGAAATGAGTGAAATGCTTAGAACCTAAAAGTTGAGTCCAACCCAACCAACTAATTCAAATTAATCAAACTTAAATTAAATCACTTAAATTTAATTAAATCTTAATTAAATCAATTAAATTTAATTAAATCTTAATTAAATCAATTAAATTTAATTAAATCTTAATTAAATCAATTAAATTCAATTAAATCTTAATTAAATTCAATTAAATCTTCCTTAAATAAATTAAATCAAATTTAAAATTCAAATTCAAATTCAACTGAACAAACTTTAAAATTCAAATTCAACTGAACAACCTGTAAAATTTAATTCAACCGAACAACTTTTAAAATTCAAATTTAATTCATCTGACTGTTAAAATTCAAATTTAATTCAACTTACTTTTAAAATTCAAATTTAATTCAACTGACTTTTAAAATTCAAATTTAATTCAACTGAATTTTAAAATTCAAATTTAATTCAACCAAACAACTTTCAAAATTAAAATTTAATTCAACTGAACAAACTTAACCCTCTAAATTTTAATTTACATTTATTTCTTTCCTTTACCATTATACAAACATTTCCTTCAGACAATCAGGTTATTCTTGTATGGCAAAAAGTCACCTTGGGGATTACTTAGGATATTTTTTTCTGCAGTCCGGGCTTAGATATTTATATTTTTTTAGGACTTTAAAAAAAACTTTTACTTTTTTTAAAAATCATTTCCCCTTTTCAGTTTTCTACATTCACTTTTTCAAATAGGAGAATAAAATTATGTTTCAAATCATTAAAACAAAATACTTTTAAAAAAAACTTAGTTTTCTTCTCTTTTTGTTTGAATCAAACCCTAAGACTCAGAGGAGGATTAACTTGTGGTCAACAAGCCTCCTAGGACCTACCATATCTGGATTTCTGAAAACTTCATATGAATAGAGAGGGTAGAGGTTTGAGATGATGTTTTAGGTGTCCAAACATCTATATATTTGATATCACCAATGAAATAAGAGTAGTTTAGAAATATCAGTGGGTTTTGACCAAAACCCACTGATGGACCTCCCATATCTGGATTTCTGAAAACTCCATATGAATAGAGAGGGTAGAGGTAGGAGATGATGTTTTAGGTGTCCAAACATCTATATATTAGATATCACCAATGAAATAGGAGTAGTTTAGAAATATCAGTGGGTTTTGACCAAAATCCACTGATGAACCTCCCATATCTGGATTTCTGAAAACTCCATATGAATAGAGAGGGTAGAGGTAGGAGATGATGTTTTAGGTGTCCAAACATCTATATATTAGATATCACCAATGAAATAGGAGTAGCTTAGAAATATCAGTGGGTTTTGACCAAAACCCACTGATGGACCTCCCATATCTGGATTTCTGAAAACTCCATATGAATAGAGAGGTTAGGGGTAGGAGATGATGTTTTAGGTGTCCAAACATCTATATATTAGATATCACCAATGCAATAGAGTAGTTTAGCCATATCAGTGAGTTTTGACCAAAACCCACTGATGGACATCATATCTATGTTCAGGCCCTCCTAGCGTGACTTTAGACCCTGCATTTTAATCTGAAATTAAGTGTTTTGATAGGTTTTTTTATATATTAATATATTTTTAAAATAGAAAAAAAATTTGAGTTCACGTCGGGCCTGAATCATAAGATTTCAGGCCCAACGTGGGCCTGAAATAAAAAATTTCAGGCTCAACGTGAGCCTGAAATAAAAAATTTCAAGCCCACGCTAGGCCTGAAATATTTTTATTTCAGGCCCAGTATGGGCCTGAAATCAATAGATTTGAGGCCCACACTCTATTTTTTTTCAAAAATTTTTTTATACCTCAAATATAAAAATCATTGCAAACTTTTAACTGAAATATTTAAAGAAATTAAAATATTTACTGGCAAGGAACTTTAATTTTTATATTTCACCTCAAATTAAAATCACCTCAAATTTTAATTTCTTTTACGGGCAAGGATTCTTTTACGGGAAGGAAGAATGATTTTAATTTAAAGAATCCTTGCCAACGCTGAAATATAAAAATCATTTATTTATTTTTTTAAATCATGTTGGATGAGATATTTTTTAACTGAAATATTTTTTAATTTTTATCTTACGTTATTAGCGCCGATTCAATAATATATTATTTTAAAATAAAAGTTTGAAAAAGCATGTGTAGACGTCTTGAAATTTGTTACTGAGAGAGAGAAAGAGAAAGATAGTAGTTAAAAGGAGGGGTATAAGAGGAAGTTCACATAAAGGTCTGCGCCCTTTGGTAAAATAGAAACCATGGTACGTGAATTGGTAATTTTCAATTCTTAGGTACACCCTTTGGTAAATTGTCGTTTGTTTAATAATCATGGCAGACAACTTAAAAGTTCAGTTTTCGGTGGTTGTATGTCTCATTTGATTTTTTTTTTTTTTTTTACAAATCTGCCATATTTGTGGATCAAACCGTAGGTGGTCGAGTAACAATTTGACGTCCTTCCGTTGCACCATAATCGGGGGCATAATTCAGCTAGAAAAGATTACAAACTAGGAGGCAAAAACTTAGCTCACTTAATTTCATGTGGTGAATAATTCTAGCTGGCTAGTACATATTGTTAATATTATGTACATAATCAACATAATTATTTAACCTAACAACACATTAATTGAATTGAGAAATCATCAAAATTGGGCCTGAAAAATCTACACAAATTGGGTTGAAATTTCAATCCATAATAAGATTTTATTTCAAGAGCCCAAAGTTAAATGGGTTTCCCAATAACAACAACAATGCCCTTCAAACCGACTTTAGCTTTTATTTAGATTTTTTTTCTTTCTCCTCCGTAATACGCGAAGGATTTAATTTGTTTGTTCTAAATTACTCTGAAATAAAAGTCTTAAGTAATTAAAAAATTGTTAAAATTTAAAGCACTTTTTATTATTTTATTATGAGACAACTATTATCTCATTGGTTGGTACAATAGATCTTATAAGTAATTTGAATGAACGTATCCATTATTTGAAAGGGCGTGCATGACAAGAAGATCTAACGAGAATGATTTACTGAAAGGATGTATCAACGACGTCTAATAAGAAGGGATGTATTCCAAAATTAAGCCAATAAATAAACGGTTTTTTACCAAAGGACATACCTAAGAATTGATATTTATCAAAAGACGTATCATAGTTTCATTTTTATCAAAGGGCGCACCTATTTTAGTGAACTTCCTCTTATACCCCTCCCGTCAAGTACTGCTTTTCTCTTTCTCTTTCTTGGTAACGAATTTCAAAGCATCTGAACATGTTTTTCCAGACATTTCATTTTAAAATAATATATTATGGAATCAGCTAAAAAAAATATATAGTAATGAAAAAAATATTTCAGTTAAAAAAATATCTCTTCCAACGTGATTTCAAAAATATAAAGAGATGATTTTTTATATTTGATTAATATAAATTAATATATTAAATAATATTTAATAATTACATTAATATATAAAAAACCAATCAAAACGCGTAATTTCAGATTCAAACACAGGGTCAGAAATCATGCTAGAAGGGCCTGAAGTCAGATGACTTCAGGCTCTGCGTGCACTGAAAATTTTTTTATTTTAAAAATATTTTTTATAATATTTAATCATGATTTATTAAATTAAATAAAAATATCAATAGTTCTAGGTGATGGTATTTTTGATGTCCAAACTTCTAATGATTATAATTATGTTGCAATAGGAGTTTTTTAGGTCTATCAGAGGGTTTTCACCAAAACCCACTGATGGAACTAGGATATTTGGATTTCTCAAATCCTAGTATCAATAGTTAGAATTGAGCTAGGAGATAGTATTTTTGGTGTCCAAACTTCTAATGATTATAAATTATGTTGCAATAGGAGACTTTTAAGTCTATTAGTGGGTTTTCACCAAAACCCACTGATGGACCTAGGATATTTGGATTTATCAAAACCCAATATCAATAGTTAGAGTTGAGCTAGGAGATGATATTTTTGGTGTCCAAACTTCTAATAATTATAAATTATTTTCCAATAGGAGTTTTCTAAATGAATCAGTGGGTTTCGGTGAAAACCCACTGATAGACCTAGGATACTTGGATTTCTCCATACTTGATATATCTATTTAGAATTTATTTAGGAGATGCTATTTCTGATGTGCAAACTTAGTACCAATAATTTTCAGTTATGTTCTCTAACCGTATAAGTTGGCACAGAAAGATGTATAAATATGACTGCATCTTGGGCACAGTTAAAAGAAACATCTCTTTCAACATAATTTTAGAAATATAAAGAGATAATTTTTTATATTTGATTAATATAAATTAATATAATAAATAATATTTAATAAATATATTAATATAAAAAAACCTATCAAAACGCGTAATTTTAGATTCAAACGCAGGGTTAGAAATCACGCTAGGAGGGTCTGAAGTCAGATGACTTCAGGCCCACGCACCAAGGAGGGTCTGAAGTCATTTGACTTCAGGCCCAAGGAAAAAATTGGCAAAGCTTTGGAGAAAATTGGAGAATTTCAAGATGCCAAAGAGCTTTGGAGAAAATTGGCAAAGCTTCATGAAGATCCTTCCACTGTACCAGATCAAGACAAATCCGAAGAGGGAGATTCATCCGATGAAGAGGATACGGAAGTTGAGAGATGTTTCACATCCGAAGATTGAATTAAAGAAGCTTCTACTTCAAGGATTGAAGGGGAGCAAAATTTGACATTGACGTCAGAATAAGAAAAGGCTTCAACATAATTTTTCGAGGTCAATGAAGAGGAACAAGAGTCAAGTGTCACCCCTACAAGCAAAAGTATGAAAATTTCAATTTGTAAAAATAAAAATCATATGATTTGCTTTGAGTGTAGGGAAAGAGGACACTACAAGAGTAAGTGTCCCAAATTGGTCAAAAAGAAGGTGCAAGTGGCAATCAAGACCGAGGAGAAGCCAAAGGAGGTCGGCCCCGTGGTATGAAAAAATAAGAAGCACATCGTGTGTTTCTCATGCAAACAAAAGAGACATTATCGGAACCAATGTCTAAAGGGGAAGGATCCAACCAAGTCAAAAATAAGGAGCTCTAATCAAGGGGGAACCTCCAAGAACAAGATCAAGGTATCATTAGGTAATGACACATATTTAAATCATGATAATATGCATGCTAGAAATGATTATTATCATTTCAATGCTATCTGTCATGAAAATAGGAGGCATGAAAATCCTAAGGAGAATTATAGAGTCTTCCATGCTAGGACTATCACATCTAAGGATAGGGAACAAGTTAGAACATTCCATGGTAGACCTAACAAATCAAAAGCCAAGAAGGAAAATTACCAAGGCTATACCAGAAAACCAAGCCTTGATGAAATAATGATTGAAAATCATGTTTTGAAGTCAAAACTTGAGAAATTAGAAAAATCTCTCAAAAGAATAGAAAATCTTCTTAAGGGATCTAAGTATCAAAACCTAGATTTAGGAAATCAAGGGCCCTCTAGGGGCAAGAAAAGTTTGGGGGTACAAACCTAAAAGCTAAAATGATGGTCCTTCTTACCATAGAATTCCATATAGGTATGGAACTCAATCTAGGTCTAGGAGTTAAGTCAAGGTCACAAGGGAAGCCATCCCTAGAGTTGACCAAGGCAAGACCAACATGACTAAGGCTTCGGAGAAGCCTAGAAAAGTCATTAGGAAGGTATCAAGGGAAGTTATCCCTAATGAATACCTAGAACACCCAAGGAGCACCAATAGATTTTGGGTTCCTAAGAGTGTATTCGCCACACCCTAGATAGGTCTAGAGAGTGTCAACTCAAATTGGAAGGATAGTTAACCCAACCTTGATGATGTTAGCACTTTGGGGCATTTTCAAGGATTTACTACTCTTGAAAATGAAGAAGTCATTTGTTTACTCTTGGAAAAGTTAAATTATGCCAAACTATATTTTTTTTGGAAGATTGAACTAAATAAAGTTTGACACAACCAGGTTAAAATCCAAAGATATGTCAAGTTGGGGAGTTTCGACATTATCTTGGAAAATTAGGGGTAAAATTGGGATTATCAATAGCTTAGCAATGAGTTATTGATACTTAGATAGGAAATCTAGGTAGTTGCTTTTATGCTATTATTCCATGATTTATATGCTCTATCACATGCTATGACATCATAAATTCATCATTCTTATTTTATTATGAAAATATCACATGTTATGTCATACATGCATCAACTAGCTATATATTTTCTTTTGAAAATCCTCATATGATACATGTCATAGTCATTATATGCATTAATTTAATTTTTAATAAAATTAAGGACATTGACATTAATTGGCATCCTAGGTGGATGATTAAAGTTTATAATACCTAGATAAAAATGCAGGAACCCTTAGTTTAGGGAGAACATGACTTTCACATCTCACCAAGATCATAAGTTAACTTATGTGTGTTTTGAGACACATTAGAAACAAGTGAGATGTTAGGGTGATGAATAAAACTCAAGGTGTTGATTAATGTGCATCCCATTGAGTTTTAGGGTCATCAAAACATGAATTTAAATAAACTCCAATCATTGGGAAAGATAATGTACAAGTCATATGCATTTAGCCCAAAGAACATGATTGGAAATTATTTTTGATACTCATTTCAAAACTATCTTGGAAAACCTCGGTGAAGACTATCTTTTGATAAAACTCATCATTGATAAATAGGATACAAAATAATTGAAACATTGAAGTATTTCAATGGTTTTCAATTTTTATGTCAATCCTTGAAAATGGAAGGTATTTTCATAGAAAACTATTTTTCCATGATAGTATATGTCATAAATAATATCTACACAAAATTTTTAGATTTTTCAAATTTTATAGAATTATTTAAGAATTTTTGAAATTCGGTCTGAAATTATTTTCAGAAATCAGAAACTCCCAATCAATTAGGTGATCGATTAGGACAGTAACCAATCGATTGGTGAACCTTGCCTGCGAGCACAGAAGCTCGCGTAATCAATCCGTTAATCGATTAAGGGCAGTCGTAATCGATCAGTTGATCAATTAAGGCATAACTTAATCGATATTTCCCAACACCAATCGATTGGTAAGATTGAAACTGTTTGATTTCATTCCTTTAACCTAATTTTGAGTAACCTAAAAATCCCTAGCCCTTAGAATACTTTTATAAGTATATGTGTGTAAATTTCATTTTGAAATCAAAAAGGTCGATGGTTTGGTGGAAAACTATAGGGTTAAGGAGAGGTTTTGATTCAAGTTTTGAATCTCAAAATTTCATAACCTCAAGTTAAGATTTTCTAAAGTTTTAGGAACTCAAATATCATTGTTGGTGCAATGATAGAGGTTTAGAGCATGTTTTGAGGGGAGGTCTTCCTTAAAAGAATGTTTTTGAATTTGTATTTTTGCGATAAGTGAAAGAATGAAGATTGGAAATTTTCATCACGATGAATGCTCAAGGTTGAGCATGAGTTCAAATGAAAGGTATGGGACTTTCATTGGGCATACCTTTGACCATATAGACACTTAGGGAGAGTTTTTGATGTATGTCAAAGCGGGAGAGATTGAAAGGCTAATACGGATTAGTCTTGCTCAAACATATTGTCAAACATCAAAAAGGGGGTGATTGAAGGTACAATTTTTGTTAGGTCAGGGTTGACCTAGTTTGACTAGGCTCGGGTGAGTTTATGTTTCATAAACTTGGTGAGCATAAGTTTCGATATTTGATAATGATGTTTGAATGTCGTGTAAATCAAGTGGGTCAAGGTTGACTAGAGACTTGACTGGAAAAGTCCTAGTAGGACTAGGTGAAATCCAGGTGGATCGAGGAGATCGCACGCTGGCATAGAAAAAGTCCTAGTGGGACTAGGCACACCTAGTAGGACTAGGTGAAGTCCAGGTCGCTGGCATGGGAAAAGTGTTGGTGCAGGAAGCACCATATCGAACCTGGTTTTGATATTGGCAAAGGATTCAAAGTTAAGTTTATTTGTGATCTAACAATGTTACTCAAGTGTGCAGGAAAAGTCCTAGCGAAGGGCTGCTAGGCACCTGGCGAAGGACTGTCAGGAAACAAAGTCCTAGCGAAGGGCTGCTAGGCACCTGGCGAAGGACTGCCAGGAAACAAAGTCCTAGCGAAGGGCTGCTAGGCACCTGGCGAAGGACTGCCAGGAAACAAAGTCTTAGCGAAGGGCTGCTAGGCACCTGGCGAAGGACTGCTAGGCACCTAGCGAAGGACTGCCACGATTCAAAGCCCTAGAGAAGGACTGCTAGGCACCTAGCGAAGGAATGCCAGGATACAAAGCCCTAGCGAAGGACTGCTAGGAACCGGGCGAAGGACTGCTTGGTATCCAACACCTGGCGAAGGACTGCTGGGCAAAAGTCCAACCGGAGGAGCCGGTTGCATCAGATAAATTCTCCTGAGAGGAGTAGGCGAGGACGTGTTCCCCGTCGAGGGAACAGTAGGCGTCAGTTCGACCTAGGGCTCCATTTTGGAGACCCAAAGTCAGAACCAAGCCAGCTAAGACTGTATAAAACTAACATATTATTACTTTATGTTGTTTTGGACTAACCCTGGATGCAGGACCGAAGGAACAAGCGTCTGCAGCTCAGAGAGCCTCAAAGGAGTGAGGCAGAAGCTGTGCAGGGCGCCCGGAGTGTCCCGGGCGCCCCCAAGGTGAATACAAAAGAGATAGAGCAAATATACGCTTCACAGCTCATGGGCGGGGCGCCCCCGTGCTCTCGGGCGCCCCCGTGCTCCCGGGCGCCCCCAGTATCCCGGGCACCCCTAGCTCAAGCTAACGAAGCAAGCCAGCGAGAAGCCAACGGATAAGAGCCTGACCCGGTCAACCCGGGCGCCCCCAGCGTCCCGGGCGCTCCCGTCAAAGTCTGATCCCGAGTTTAATGGGATCAGAGCTGACCGAGAGGAGCTCGGATCAGATGACACGTGGGGAGGGGGGGCGCCTGAATGTTCCAAGCGCCCCCAGGGGCTATAAAACGGCCCTCGACCCCAAGGCTTCGAACAACAATTATTCCAACACATTCACGCTCTTCTACTCCCGTGCTCTGCTCCGGAAACCTCCCGACTCGAGATACAAGCGCCGACAACGTCCCTCTGCTCCGAAAATACAATCTACACCGGACGTCGGTAACGAAGAGCCTCTTTTAATATTTACTGTACTATTCTTGTAATACATTTTGTAAACTGGTTTTGCGCACATATAGAATTGCCCGCAGAAAATGGTCAACGACCGTGGGCCTTGGAGTAGGAGCCGACCGCGACTCCGAACCAAGTAAAAAATCTTGGTGTTCGCGTGTGTTTTATTTTAATTATTTCCGCTGCCAATTCTCGTTTAACGAATCCGAACGTTTTACGATATTCACCCCCCTCTATCGTTTCTCTCGATCCTACAAGTGGTATCAGAGCGGGGTAGCTCAAATTTGGTGCAACCACCAATTTGAGAGTTTTTCGGATTTCAAAATTATTTTTGCTTTTTCGTTAATCGAGATTGGTACAACACCACTCGATCCTATTCGCCTTTTTTCAATTTTGAATTCTTATTTTTTCACCATAAGTTAGAATTGATAAAACGAACAATTTTTGAAAATTTGGCATAAATTTTTTTATTATTTTAATATTTTTCTCGAAATTCGTGCTAAGCAAACTTTTCCCAAACACTAAATTCATATCTTTTTATCATTAATCAGAATATTCATTTTCTAAAAATTTATCTCAAAACCTTTTATTATTATTTTATTATTCTGCCTCGAAATTCGTGCAATATTTTTGTTGGGCTATATCTTTTCTCTCCCTTACTACTAATCCAAGACCAAGTCTTGGTATATTCTGTTATTTCTTTTGTGTGCAAGGATTACTTTAAACTAAATGGCCAACCAAGAGTGGAACAGTGCTCGTCCACCGCTATTCTCCGGCAAGAACTTCAATAT
The DNA here is from genome assembly GCA_024364735.1 of Boesenbergia rotunda. Classification (NCBI taxonomy): domain Eukaryota; kingdom Viridiplantae; phylum Streptophyta; class Magnoliopsida; order Zingiberales; family Zingiberaceae; genus Boesenbergia; species Boesenbergia rotunda. Next base: position 176,299 of record JAGFNQ010002758.1, on the reverse strand, counting down.
TTGGAGAAGTCAAGTGGAGTCCCTTCTGAAAGCCCACATGGACCTATGGCTGATCATCCAAACGGGATTCTCTTTTCCCGTAGAAGATAAGGTATCAATCGAGTGGGATAAATTGGATGAACGAACTCTCAACCAAATCGAGACCGATGCAAGGGCAACTGCAATTCTACAATGTGGCCTAACCAAGGAGCAACTCGAGCTAGTAGGTCCATGCAGATGTGCTAGAGAGATTTGGGAAAAATTGATCAACCTTCATCAAGAGATCTCAGATGAAGAAGAAGATCGGGTAAGTTATCTTGCACTTTTGGTCCAAGCACAGACAGCCGAGTCAGAGTCTGAACTCGAATCCAAAGTCAAAATCGAACCAGAATCAGACGACAAATTGACTGAAATGGTGACCAATTTCAAATTCTTTTCAAAATTAGATTAAATAATCAAATAGATACTGTAATGGTCGAGGAAGGTGTAAATTCTATTACAGGGAAAACTCCAAGAGAACTGCAAAAGAGGCCTCAACCAGTACCTGAGTCCAACTCAGACTCAGAATTTGACAACAAAGATGGAGATCGAACCAAATGGGTCCGATTAGCTCGTGATCACTACAAGATGATAAAGAAACAAAAAAGAAAGATGTCAAGTATCAACGGGGAGATTCCCAATCGGGAATCAAAAGGTAAATTTACGATATTTGAAAATCTAATATTTACCTCAAAGAACATAATTAATTCATATAAATTAGTTAAGGCTAATATGTTAGAAAACTTAATTCCCAACCTTGTTGATTTTAAAAAACCTGAGTATTATTTCAATTATGATGTGACTTAGATAACTTTTTCTTTGTTTGCTTGTTTATTTTCTTTTGCAATCCTAATTTTCCTTTTTTTTATTTAGGATTGGTTAGTTTAAGGACTAAAATGATTTAATTGAAATTTGAACAACATAGTATTGGGTGGCGGTGAGATGATAGTACGTTAGGGAAGCCTTTTCTAATAAGGTCAAGTATACACTACTTGGTCTCTTTAGACTGGTGGAACTAGCCGAAGCTACCGATCCAAGACCCAAACTAGTTAGACTAGAATTTTTCAAAAAGTAATTTTGAAAATGAAATTTCATTAAAAGGCTTTGTCAAGAAAAGGGTTGATGATCCAATAAGGCTACGGCCAAAGAAGACCTAGTGCCTCGCCAAGACCTGGAAGCTAATTTTTGAAATTCAAATTCAAGTTACTTCGTGTCAAATTCAAATCTAACATAAATTTCAATTGATCGTAGATTCAAACACTCTTTTTCAAAATAAATTCAAAACCAATTGCTTTTCAAAATTAATTTAACTTTTTCAAAATTAATCATGATTTTTCAAAATAACTTCTTATTTCTACTAAAATTTGTCTCACAAAACTCATAAGGTTAACATGCTTGATCACGTAGAACTGGGTGAGACATCTAGGACCTAAAAGCATAATTCACTATCCTTTTAAATAAAATGGTGTACAAAAGTTATTCAAAATTATCTCTATTTTGCAAATTAATTTAGTTTACTGTACTCTATTTTTTTTAAAATAGTGAATTTCATGTTAAATATCACAATAAACACATTTTAAATAGAATCTAAGGTTTGTTTGATTTAGTTATTAATCGGTCAAACTTAGTAAACTGAGTTAACTTTGGTCAACATAGTCAAACCCTAGTCAACCTGGTCAGCACTGAAGTCCCTTAAGGAACTTAGATAAAAGACAGACTGTGTCAGATACAGGGGGAGTTCTTCTTAATCTTTTTTGAAAAATTCAGATTTTTCAAAAACCTTATGCTTTAAAACTTATTCAAAACCCTCGATATTACTATCTCTTTGAAAAATTATCATCATGATTTTCAAAAACTGTGCTAGCATTTCAAGTTATGTTTTCAAAAATTTATCTTGAAAGTTATCATACTCAGAAGGTTGTTCAAAATTATTCTTTTGATTTTAATAAACCCTAAAGACACAGAGGAAGCTCCACTTCATGATCTACAAGGACTCCTAGGATGTGTCAAATTTAGGGGGAGTTTGAGTTAAAAGAAGAATTTCTGAAATATTTTTTTGGTAATTATTTGTTTTGAAGTTATTAGATAATTCTTATAATTTAAATCAAACCTTAAAACTCAGAGGAAGATCGTTTGTAGTCAACAAGCTTCCTAGGACTGGGTCATGTTTAGGGGGAGATCAAATTAAAAGAATTATTGAATATTTCCAAAATTATATGTTTTCATGAACCACACAATTAAAATCCTTTTGAAAACTTAAATAATTTTTCTTTCAAAAAACTATTATTTTTATTTTTTTCAAAATTCTTGTGGCTTATGAAATTATTCTTGAAATAATATTTACTTGGGTTGGAGAAACTTCCAGGACACTTAGGAAAATGTCCTTGTAGTTAACAAGGTTTCCTAGGATTGTGTCAGACTAAAAAAGAAACCTAGTCAAGTAAAATATTATATTTTCAAAAGGCATAATACTTTTCAAAAATTACTCATATTTTTCAAAGTCTAAAAGTTTTCAAAAACAGTACTTAGACTTTCCAAAAAGACTCAATCTGTTTTTTCCAAAAGTACTTGCATATTTTTCAAAAATGCATATTTTTCAAATAATACTTATATTTTCAAAAAAAAATGCATAATATCTTTCAAAGTGACTTATATCTCTTTCAAAGATACAGAGTACTTGCATCTCTCAAAAAGCTCAATATCTTTTAAAAGTACTTGCATTTTTCAAAATATTCAAAACAAGTAAACTTGTTGATTAAATATTTTTTTTGTTGCTTGTCATGCATGGACTCAATAAAAATATACTTTTCTTTTGCATCAATTCTTCATTCTTTCAAAATGTTGTTACTTATAAATTATCATAATTTTTGACATTATTCTCTCGCTCAAATAGTTATGTTTTCAAAACCCATAAGCTCTGATACACAAATTTTAAATGTCTTTCAAAATATATTTTTCAAGAATTCTTTATTGATGTATGACTTTTCCCCTTTTCAAAGAACGTATCTTAGAAATGGTCTAAAACATAAGGAGAAGAATTTCACACCAAGGGGGAGAGAAAGAAAAGAGAGAAAGGAAATTTTGTTTAATTTTTATCTCTTTTTCAAGAAATGGTTCAAAAATTTCTAAGTATTTCAAATTTTTTTTGTGCATGTTTTTTGCCTAAGTAAAATTCATTTTGCAAAGCCTTGTAAGTAAAAGTTATTTAACAAAAGTTAGGTTTGCAAAACTTTTTCAAAATTTTACCTTGTTCGGCCATGTATGTTTTTGATATATGTCAAAGGGGGAGGAAAGGTCAAAGTTAAGTATGTTAACAAAATACATCAAGGTAGCAGGGTAATTAAAATTTTTCAAAACTACAATGTTTTTTAGGTCAAAACTACATTGGTTGTTTAACTTTACTCTGCTCAAATTGATTGGTTTTAACTGTCGTGCTTAAATGCTATAAGTTTTTACTTAACTTTGAATTGTGTTGCCATAAATCAAAAAGGGGGAGATTGTTGGTGCAGGAAGCACCATATTGAACCTGGTTTTGATATTGGTAAAGGATTCAAAGTTAAGTTTATTTGTGATCTAACAATGTTACTCAAGTGTGCAGGAAAAGTCCTAGCGAAGGGCTGCTAGGCACCTGGCGAAGGACTGCCAGGAAACAAAGTCCTAGCGAAGGGCTGCTAGGCACCTGGCGAAGGACTGCCAGGAAACAAAGTCCTAGCGAAGGGCTGCTAGGCACCTGGCGAAGGACTGCCAGGAAACAAAGTCTTAGCGAAGGGCTGCTAGGCACCTGGCGAAGGACTGTCAGGATACAAATCCCTAGCGAAGGACTGCTAGGCACCTGGCTAAGGACTGCCAGGATTCAAAGCCCTAGCGAAGGACTGCTAGGCACCTGGCGAAGGAATGCCAGGATACAAAGCCCTAGCGAAGGACTGCTAGGCACCGGGCGAAGGACTGCTTGGTATCCAACACATGGCGAAGGACTGCTGGGCAAAAGTCCAACCGGAGGAGCCGGTTGGCATCAGATAAATTCTCCTGAGAGGAGTAGGTGAGGACGCGTTCCCCGTCGAGGGAACAGTAGGCGTCGGTTCGACCTAGGGCTCCATTTTGGAGACCCAAAGTCAGAACCAAGCCAGCTAAGACTGTATAAAACTAACATATTATTACTCTATGTTGTTTTGGACTAACCCTGGATGCAGGACCGAAGGAACAAGCGTCTGCAGCTCAGAGAGCCTCAAAGGAGTGAGGCAGAAGCTGTGTAGGGCGCCCGGAGTGTCCCGGGCGCCCCCAAGGTGAATACAAAAGAGATAGAGCAAATGTACGCTTCGACAGCTCATGGGCGGGGCGCCCCCAGCATCCCGGGCGCCCCTAGCTCAAGCTAACGAAACAAGCCAGCGAGAAGCCAATGGATAAGAGCCTGACCTGGTCAACCCGGGCACCCCCGTCAAAGTCTGATCCCGAGTTTAAAGGGATCAGAGCTGACCGAGAGGAGCTCGGATCAGATGACATGTGGGGGGCGCCCCCAACGTTCCGGGCGCCCCCAGGGGCTATAAAAAGGCCCTCGACCCCAAGGCTTCGAACAACAATTCTTCCAACACATTCACGCTCTTCTACTCCCGCGCTCTGCTCCGGAAACCTCCCGACTCGAGATACAAGCGCTGACGACGTCCCTCTGCTCTGAAAATACAATCTACACCGGACGTCGGTAACGAAGAGCCTCTTTTAAAGTTTACAGTACTATTCTTGTAATACATTTTGTAAACTGGTTTTGCGCACATATAGAATTGCCCGCAGAAAACGGTCAACGACCGTGGGCCTTGGAGTAGGAGCCGACCGCGACTCCGAACCAAGTAAAAAATTTTGGTGTTCGCGTGTGTTTTATTTTAATTATTTCCACTGCCAATTCTCGTTTAACGAATCCGAACGTTTTACGATATTCACCCCACCCCTCTATCGTTTCTCTCGATCCAACAAAAAGACCTAGTTGGACTAGGTGAAATCCAGGTGTATCGGGGAGATCGCACGCTGGCAAAGAAAAAGTCCTAGTGGGACTAGGTGAAGTCTAGGTGGATCGGGGAGATCGTGCACTAGCAAAGGAAAAGTCCTAGTCGAGAACTAGGTAAGGGAGAGTCCAAGTCGGTCATAGGGTTGATCGGACACTTGGTGAGGAACCGTGGTTAGGAAAGGAACCCTAGACTTGAGCTAAACATGTTAGGGTTGAGCAATCGATTGGGTTGTTGTCTCGTGAGAATAGGAAGATTTTTAATTGATTGGGTAATTGATTAAGAAGGATCTTAATCAATTGGGTAATTGATTAGGCAGACCATAATCAATTGTGTAATTGATTAAGGAGAGAGTGAATCGATTGGGTAATTGATTGGGAGAGTTGTACTTCGAGAACAGAAGTTGGCTGAATCGATTGGGCAATTGATTTAGCCTTCTCTTAATCGATTGGTCAATCGATTAAGGTGTCCGATAATCGATTGGGCAATCGATTACAGCTGTATTACGCAAGAGCACATAAATGTGTTGGATCGAGAGAACCGATAGAGGGGGGGTGAATATCGGAAATCATTTTTCGGAAAAACTTAGAGCAAGTACGCAGCGGAAATAAAAAAAACAATCACACAGAGACACTATCGATTATACTTGGTTCGGAGCCTGGGTCGACTCCTACTCCAAGGCCCACGGTCGTTGACCGTTTACTTTGGGCAATTCTATATGAGGCGCAATAATAGTTTACAAGAATTGATTTACAAATTCAGCACAGTAAACTAAATAATTAAAAATACTCTTCTTTTACCAACGTCCGATTGTGGGTTGACCTTTTCTGGAGCAGCGGGACGACGTCGGCTCGAGTTGGCCAGTTTCCGGAGCAAGGCGCGAGAGCAGAAGAGCGTAGAAGCGTTGTGTTCGAGTTGTTGTTGGAAGCCTGGGCGTTGGGTGCTATTTATAGCACCTCGGGGTGCCCTAGACGTCGGGGGTGCCCCCCCCTACGTGTCACGTGATCCGAGATTCGCTCGGTCAACCTCTATCCCACTCGAATAGGGATGAGGTTTGACACTGGGGGCACCCTGGACGCTGGGGGCGCCCTGCTTGACTCCTTCCGCGTGGGCATCTCGGCTGGATAAGGGTGTTTGGCTTCGCTAGCTTAGGCGCGGGGCGCCTTGGCTCCTGAGGGCGCCCTGGGCGCTGAGGGCACCCTGGGCGCTGAGGGCACCCTGGGCGCTGAGGGCACCCTGGGCGCTGAGGGCGCCCTGGCTAGTATTCAGCCGAAGCTCCTTTTTGCTTCATTTGTTTCATCTTCACCTTGGGGGCGCCCTGGACACTCAGGGTGCCCTACTCAGCTGCTGCCTCACTCCATTGAGGCTCTCTGAGCTGCAGACACTCGTTTCTTTGGTCTTGCATCCAGGGTTAGTCCGAAAACAACATAAAGCAGTAAAACATAAGATTATACAGCCTTAGCTGTCTTGGTTCTGACTTTGGGTTTCCAAAATGGAACCCTAGGTCGAACCGACGCCTACTGTTCCCTCGACGGGGAACGCGTCCTCACCTACTCCTCTCGGGAGAGTTTACCTGATGCCAACCGCTCCTTTGGTTGGACTTTTGCCTGACGGTCCTTTGCCAGGTCTTGGATGCCGAGCTGTCCTTCGCCCGGTGCCTAGCATTCCTTCGCTAGGGCTTCAGTCCCAATCTGTCCTTCGCCTAGCGCCTAGCAGTCCTTCGCTAGGGTTTTTCACTCTGGCATTCCTTCGCCAGTGCCTAGCAGTCCTTCGCTAGGTCTTTTCACTTCTGGCATTCCTTCGCCAGTGCCTAGCAGTCCTTCGCTAGGGCTTTTTACTCTGCACACTCATGTGAACATTGTTAGATCACAAATAAGACTTAACTTTTGAACCCTGTTGCCATTATCAAGACACAGGTTTGACTTTGGTGCTTTCTGCACCAACAATCTCCCCCTTTTTGATTTATGGCAACCCTAGTTCAAAAAGTTAAGTTTAATAAAAACATAAAACTTTATTCCCTCCCCATGGAACGAATCTCCCCCTAGATTTCTCAAAACGTCGTGGGGTTCTAAGTTTAAAAAACTTTACTTAGAATGATTTTGCACTTTGAAAACTTAAGTTTAGAAACTTTGGAAATCTTTTGATAACTTAAGTTTTAAAAGTTCATAGCGGAATTTTTTAAAAGCATGAGTTTAGAGTACTTAACAAAAATTTGAAGCCTTAAGTTTAAAGAACTCAAAAGGTTTTGAAAACTTTTAAGTTAAGTCCTTAGTAGGATTTGCAAAACTTAAGTACTTAGTAAACTTTGAAACAATTTAAGTACTTGGAAGTTTTGAAAAACTTAAGCTTAAAGTACTTATAAAAGTTTTGAAAAACTTAAGCTTATAGTACTTATAAAAGTTTTGAAAAACTTAAGCTTAAAGTACTTATAAAAACTTAAGTACTTAGTAGGATTTTCTTAAAACAAAAAACTTCAGTATTTCTAGAAAGGTTTTGAAGAACTTTGAAAAGTAGCTAACTTTTTGAAAAATATTTTGAGAGTTTGAAAAAAATTTGAAAAATTTGAACTCTCTCCTTTCCTTTCTCTCCCCCTTTGCCATATATCAAAAACAGATAGATATTGCAGAAATTAAATTGTATAAAAGAAATAATTTTCATAAATGAACATATTTGCATGATTTTGTTGTACTGAACCAAGACTTAGACCAAATCAGTTAATTTTCTCTTGTAGGGACTTGACTAACCCATTTAGCTACTTACTAACTGTTATAAGCAGTAGTTTTCGCTAGGGTTAGTCAATTTAAGTGTTTCTGTTCAAGTTAGATTTTCTAAACTTGACACTTTACTTGATTGCTGTATAAGTTGTATTTAGTGCCCCAATTACTGCAGATGCACTGACTTAAAGCATCTTGAATTAAGGCAAAGACCTAAGCATCTCAACCCTTTCTAGGTTATCAACCAAAAGTATCCTAAGGTGCTTGTGAGATGCTGGCTTCTAAATCTATAGGTGCATGCAGTTCTAGGGTTAGGGCCTAAGCTAAGTCCATTTGCGAAAAGCCCTAGTTTTGAAAGGGGGTATTTTTGAAAGAAAACTAAGTCGAAAAAGATTTAAAACAAACTAATTTTGAAATTAAGTAAAACAGTTTTTCAAAATTCTATTTTTAGAAACTGATTTAAATTAAAAGCAAAAAAAAAATTAACAGTAGAGTTAATCTATTCTACAGAACATAATCCTAACTATTGAATAGACAAGAAACCAGTACTCATAAGCTAGTCAACATAGAATAGTCAACACAGTCATATAGTCAAACATAAGTCAACCCTACAGAGTAGGGGCAGTCAAATAGGTACTGGTACAATACTAAGCAAATCTAGGACGAGGGACCGGGATGATCAGAGGAGCTTGGCTGCCAGGATCGAAATAAGGTCATCATCTCGTGATACTCTGCATCTCTGGCCTCCCTGTCAGCTCTGTACTGTGCCTCTCTGGCCTCCCTCTCAGCTCTAAGGGCGCTCATATACTCATTGTAGTAGCCCAGATTTGCCTCCATGTTCTCGGCATGATTGGCCTCCACTTCCTCTCGGAGGCTCTGAACATGTGTCTCTAGCTGTGCCACTCGATCGTAGAGTGTCGGTGGAGCGGGCTCGTCTATGTGCGCTCGGGCTGCTGCTGCTAGATCCCCGACGTCGACCGCAATCTCCTCGTCTGAGTCGATCTGGGGAGCTACTCTCTGACGTCTCCAGGACAAGACCCCGGTACCGGACACCTCTATACCAGCTAGGGCGAAGTTTCTATAGCCTATTTCATCGTAATCGGTCAAAGCGGCTATCTCTCCCTCGGTAATGTTTCTACCGTGGTGATGTAATATGGACGTGATGATGTGGCAGTAGGGTGTGCGTACCCGCCCTTGCGTGGTAACACTGGATGCGTGTAGGATAGCATGAAACATGTGAAGTCCTATGTCGATGTCTAGCTGGTGAATCAGGGCGTACAGGAGAAAGGTGTGAAATGGTCGCATAGTGGTGACGTCCCTGGTGGATAATGGCAGAATACATCGGACTATGACCCTATATAGAGCGTAGTCCTGGACCTCTAATTCGACAGACTGAAATCGTCTGGCCATGGGTCGCCTAAAGAAATATGAGTGCAATGTATCTAAGGTAATCTGAGAGTAGGGAGCATCAAAGGGAGGCTACCTAGGAGGGTAACAACAGAAGGTGGACTGCGAGAGTCGTAGTCCTAGAAATCGGTTGAGTAATGTTGGTGTAATAGTTAAGGGGATTCCTTGAACAGTGGTGGAGAACATGAGACTATCCTGTCTAATTATGTTATTGTAAAATTCTGCACATAAGGAAGTATTGATTGAGTGGGTGCAGAATACGAGATTGTCAAGTTGGTAAAAGTTTATGATGTTCATTGCTAAGGGACAGAATTGGGTGAAAAATTGTCTATTCAAGTAGCTCGTCTTTATAGGTTTATAGGTGGTACGAGCGAACTTATTACACAATTCTAAATTCGGAAACCTAGGATCAGGACTAGGTTAGGTACCGGGTTCTGCCTGGTTTGGTCAGCGTCTTCTAAGAGAAAGAATGTGTATTTAAAGAAAGTATGCATTTAGAGAAAAATTGAAAAGAAATTAACTTAATAAAAAATTATACCGGGTTGCTCGGGGAGGCATTGTTGAAGATGAGAGCTTGAGAGGGTTGCAAGATCTCTTGGAAAGTAGAGAGTTTAGGAGAAGGAGTGGTTTGAGTGTGAAGAGAAGAAGGGGCATGGAACCCCTTTTATAGGCAGTTTCGGGCGCCCTTTATCGGGAGGGCGCCCTGTCTGGCGAGGGCACCCTGGCCAGGACTGCAGCTGCCTTTAGGCAGCTTTCTGCCGTTGAAGGACTATAGGAGGGCGCCCGGGAGAACCAGGGCGCCCTGGTCAGCATGCAGTGGCAGATGACAGCTTTTGACCATAGCCTCGGGGCGCCCGCAAGGGATTGGGCGCCCTAAAGACTGGTTTTTGACCCTAGAGGAGTGTGTTTGACCAGATTTGACCTGATTTGAGTGCTTTGACCAAGATTTGTCTACACTGACCGTGGTTTCACTGCTTTGACCGTAGTTTGACTTCTTTGACCATAGTTTGACTATTTTGACAAAGGTTTGACTTACATTATTTCAATGTCGTCCTAAACTAAATGTTAAACAAAATGCAGATATTGAATAAGTCTTCATTATATTTGCTGTCTCACCCAGTCTAGGGTTCTCAATCACGTTAGCCTTATAGGTTTTGTGAGACAGGTTTTGATAAAAGAATTTTTGAAAACCATGATTTATTTTGAAAATCTTAATTAATTTTGAAAACATTTTAATTTATTTTGAAAGGAGATGTTTGAATCTATACTCAACTGAAAATTGTGTTAGATTTGAATTTGACAAAAAGTAATTTGAATTTGAAATTCAAAAATTGGCTTCCAGGTCTTGGCGAGGCACTAGGCCTTATTTGGCCGTAGCCTTATTGGATCATCAACCCTTTCCTTGACAAAGCCGTTTAATGAAGTTTCATTTCCAAAATTAATCTTTGAAAAAGTTCTGGTCTAACTAGTTTGGATTTTGGATCGGTAGCTTCGGCTAGTTTCACCAGTCTAAAGAGACCAAGTGAACTTGATCTTATTAGAATTGGTTTCCCTAACGTACTATCATCTCACCTCCACCCAATACTATGTTGTCAAGTTTCAGTTAAGTTTGTTTAGTCCTTAAACTAACCTAAGTCTAAGCATGGTAAATTACAGAAATTTAAATAAACAATCAATTAGGCAAATTGCAAGAATTAAATTTTATTTAACAATAAAAATAGTTTTTAATTTGGCTCCCCCTGGACTATAGCCATGATAATGATTAGGCAAGATGTGAATCTTGTCCTTGGGGATCCAATACTGATTTGATCCAGTTGGTTTGTTTAGGCACAGTTTTGGTACCCATGCCTTAACTTTACCTCTGGACTGATTCAGTACAGCCAAGTAAGATCTTTGTCGGGATTTGGTTCTATAGCCAAGTCCGGATCGATTTAGAACGGATTTCTGTTTTCCAAGAATCGTGTCAAGACCCTTGGAACCAGAAGTGAATCGTTCTAAGGCCGCTCTAAGATCCTTAACCTGAGTTTTCAGGGAGAAGTTCTCTTTCTCAAGTTTTTCAACTTGAGTAGGAGTTCCTTCCTAAACTTTCTCGGTTAAGGATTTAGAGTCAGCTCCCTCTTTCAGGAGTTTTACTTCCTGTCGGAGGGATTCGACTCGGAGTTTGGCTTTCGCCAAATCTCGAGAGAGATAAGAAATAAGTTCACTTAATTGACTTTTATTGAAACCGCTTACCTTGATTTCGCCGTCTTCTGAAAAGGTTAGTCTGTTGTCGTCCTTTTCTGACTCTTACTCGGTCTCGACTTCTTCTGAAGCGGTCAACGCTAGTAGGTTTGACTGGGGTTCTTCTTCTTCTTCTTCTGATGAAGATTCGTCCCAGGTTGCTTGAAGTGCTTTCTTTCTTCTTGTCTTTTTGTTCTCCTTTAGGTTTGGACACTCTGTCTTGTAGTGGCCCTTCTTCTTGCACTCGTAGCAGGTTACGTTGGGCTTGTTTTTGTTATTCGCGGGTTCAGCTGGTTCGTCCTTTCTTCGGCTTGTCCTCCGTGTGTTGACTTGGTTTTTCAATTTTTTATAGTAGCTTCGGGCCAGTCGGACCAGCTCAGATTGATCTCCTTCTTCGTCTTCAGCGTCTGAGTCTGAGTTAGACTCGGGTTCAGGTTGAGGTTTCTTCTTTGTCGATCTTCCAATTTTTCATGCAACAAAGGCAATTCCTTTCTCGGCCATATTGCAGTTAGTCTGTTCATGATGTTCTAACTCAGAAAACAATTCATCTAATTTAATTTTAGAGAGATCCCTTGAAACCTTGTATGCATCTACCATAGATGCCCACAAGGTATTTCTACGGAAAGCATTTAGGGCATACCTTATTAGGTCACGGTTTTCGACCTTGTGACCTATAGTGTGAAGACCGTTCATCAATTCTTGTATGTGTGCGTGGAGTTGGGCTGCTGTTTCGTTGTCGGCCATCTTGATGGTGTATAATTTGTTCAGGAGCAGATCCCTTTTACTGATCCGAGTATCTGATGTTCCTTCGTGCAGCTCGATCAATTTTGCCCACAACTCCTTAGCACTGTTGAAGGGGCCTACCCGGTTCAGCTCCTCTTTTGTCAATCCGCATTGGAGAGTCTGGGTCGCCTTTGCATCGGCTTCAATTTTGCGCTTTAGGGCGTTGTCCCATTCTGAGTAGGTCTGCGGTACTCCTTCGGCGTTTTTGGGGATTTCCAGTCCGGACTTGATGATGATCCACATGTCCACCTGAGTTTTCAGGTGGACCTCCATTCGACTTTTCCAGTATGAAAAGTCTTCTCCACTGAAAAGTGGAGGTTTGGCGGTGCTAAATCCTTCTTGCATGACCATTTTAATCTGAAACAGAAAACTTAAAAAAAAAATTCCAAGACTAGGTCTTGGATTAGTAGAGCGGGATGAATAAAATGAAGTAGCGAGGGGTGTTGCACCAACCTCGATTAACGAGAAAAAGAAGATTCGAACGAAATATTTAAAGAAAGTTCGAACGAAAAAAAAGAAAATAAAAATCCGAAATTTTTTTTTCAAACTGGTGGTTGCACCAAGTTTGAACTTCCCCGCTCTGATACCACTTGTTGGATCGAGAGAACCGATAGAGGGGGGGTGAATATCGGAAATCGTTTTTCGAAAAAACTTAGAGCAAGTACGCAGCGGAAATAAAAAAAACAATCACATAGAGACACTATCGATTTTACTTGGTTCGGAGCCTGGGTCGACTCCTACTCCAAGGCCCACGGTCGTTGACCGTTTACTTTGGGCAATTCTATATGAGGCGCAATAATAGTTTACAAGAATTGATTTACAAATTCAGCACAGTAAACTAAATAATTAAAAATACTCTTCTTTTACCGACGTCCGATTGTGGGCTGACCTTTTCTGGAGCAGCGGGACGTCGTCGGCTCGAGTTGGGCAATTTCCGGAGCAAGGCGCGAGAGCAGAAGAGCGTAGAAGCGTTGTGTTCGAGTTGTTGTTGGAAGCCTGGGCGTTGGGTGCTATTTATAGCACCTCGGGGCGCCCCCCCCCACGTGTCACGTGATCCGAGATTCGCTCGGTCAACCTCTATCCCACTCGAATAGGGATGAGGTTTGACACTGGGGGCGCCCTGGACGCTGGGGGCGCCCTGCTTGACTCCTTCCGCGCGGGCATCTCGGCTGGATAAGGGTGTTTGGCTTCGCTGGCTTAGGCGCGGGGCGCCTTGGCTGCTGAGGGCGCCCTGGGCGCTGAGGGCGCCCTGGCTAGTATTCAGCCGAAGCTCCTTTTTGCTTCATTTGTTTCATCTTCACCTTGGGGGCGCCCTACTCAGCTGCTGCCTCACTCCATTGAGGCTCTCTGAGCTGCAGACACTCGTTCCTTTGGTCCTGCATCCAGGGTTAGTCCGAAAACAACATAAAGCAGTAAAACATAAGATTATACAGCCTTAGCTGTCTTGGTTCTGACTTTGGGTTTCCAAAATGGAACCCTAGGTCGAACCGACGCCTACTGTTCCCTCGACGGGGAACGCGTCCTCACCTACTCCACTCGGGAGAGTTTACCTGATGCCAACCGCTCCTTTGGTTGGACTTTTGCCTGACGGTCCTTTGCCAGGTCTTGGATGCCGAGTTGTCCTTCGCCCGGTGCCTAGCATTCCTTCGCTAGGGCTTCAGTCCCAAGCTATCCTTCGCTGGCGCCTAGCAGTCCTTCGCTAGGGCTTTTCACTCTGGCATTCCTTCGCCAGTGCCTAGCAGTCCTTCGCTAGGTCTTTTCACTTCTAGCATTCCTTCGCCAGTGCCTAGCAGTCCTTCGCTAGGGCTTTTTACTCTGCACACTCAAGTGAACATTGTTAGATCACAAATAAGACTTAACTTTTGAACCCTGTTGCCATTATCAAAACACAGGTTTGACTTTGGTGCTTTCTGCACCAACAAAAGGTACTGAATCGATTCAGCAATCGATTAAGAACTTCTTAATCGATTAAGCTTCAAAGAATAGCTGTTGAACGGCTAAGTCTGACATGGTAATCGATTGGGCAATCGATTAGGGAATTCTAGGCGTCGGGTATATAGGGTTTTCACGTAGGTTTGAAGCTTGGTTCTTAGGCAGCTCTACGGCACCTCTTCTCCTCCTTCATCGTCATTTCAAGAGAAGTCTTAGAGCATAGTGTTGCTGCATTTCCAAGGTTCTAGAGGCGATTCCAAGCTTGAAGAAAGCAAGAAAAGAAAAAAGAGCTCATTGTTGTAAATCTTGTAAGATTTCTATTATATTTGCTTATATTCTTGTAGTTTCTTCTTGTAAGCTTGTAAGAGGTTTCTCCACCTCAAAAAGTAGATTTTTCATAGTGTATGAGAAAGTGAGGAAGAGAGGATCCTTGGATTAGTCACCTGAAGGAGGTGGATACCAAGTAAAATCAAGGTGATAGCATTGCTCAAGTCTTCCATCACAACAAATCATGAACGAGTAAATATTAGAGCTAATCACCCCCCCTCTAGCTCTGTTATCGATCCTAATAAACAACCCAAACCATGATCTCACAATCGTAAAATGATATCATGCAAACTGATATGACCTTGATCAACGACGTTCCGACCACCATTTCATATGGAGAGAAGTCGAAGAAGTTCAATGGAGCTGACTTCAAACAATGGTTGTAAAAGATGCTATTATATCCTATAGCGTTAAACCTCGTGCGGTTTGTGCGTGAAAACCCACCAGCCACTACAGAAGGTGATTCCAACAGCAAGGCTGTATGCGATGCATGGTCGCATGGAGATTTCCTGTGCCGCAACTACATTCTCAATGCATTGGACAACACGTTGTATAATGTGTATAGTCCGATGCAGGCGACAATATCTCTGTAGGAATCACTAGAAAAGAAATACAAAACCGAAAAAGTCGGATTGAAGAAATTCATCGTCGACCTATTTTTGGATTTTAAGATGGTGGATTCCAAAAGTGTAATATCTCAAGTCCAAAACATGCAACTGATACTGCATGATTTGGATGCTGAATGCATGAAGCTGAAAGAGTCATTCAAAGTAGACATGATAATCGAGAAATTTCCTCCATCGTGGAAGGATTTCAAAAATTACCTCAAGCACAAGCAAAAATAGATGAGACTCGAAGACCTGATCCTGAGGCTACGAATAGAGAAGGATAGTTGAAAGATATTCGACTCCAGAGGAACGAAGCGGGCTGTCAAGGAGATGCCCAACCTGATTGAGCAGAATGCCAAGAAGCCGAAGCAAACCAAAAAGAAGGCTTAAGGTAGGAAATTCAAGGGCTCATGCTACAACTGCGGAAAGCTAGGACACATGTCCAAGGATTGTAGATGCCCAAAGAAACCAACTAAAAGTCAGAAGGATGTGGCGAACCATGTCGTAACTATTGATGACAGCCTCCTTGATTTTTCGGAACTGGATCTCACTGTGGTGGTGTTTGAAGCCAACACGGTCACTACAACAAATATGAATTTCCGCAGCGCGTCATCAACAGCGTGCAATTATAGTGTGCTGTTAATAATAGTTATTATGGCGTGCCTAATTAAGTGTGCTGCGGATAGTAGTTTATATTTTACTATTAACAGCGCATAATTTTTGCGCGCTGTTAATACTATTTTTCGCAGCGTACATAATATGTATGCCGTTAAAAATCTTATATATTTATTATTTTATTATAAATTTTATAATAATATGTACGCCGTTACATAATATGTACGCCTAGCGTGCTAGGGTTTTCTGCGCTCTTACCTCCCCTCGCGCGCACCGCCTCCCCTCGCCTCGCCTCCCTTCCCCTCGCCGCGCACCGCCTCCCCTCGAGCAGCCCCTCAAAACCAAAGAGAAGAAGTGAAGCACTTACCTCAAAACCGAAGTTGCGATTGAAGAAATAGTGGTGGCGACGGCGAGTTGAAGTAGCGGCGGCGACGGCGACGACGACGGCGTGAAGAAGCAAACGGTGGTAAACGAAGAGGTGGTTTAAGGTAAACACAAATTTAAAGAGGTTTTAGGGCTGTTTTAAACTTAAAAAAACACAAAAAAGAAAAAGGAAAGTTCGCGCAAAAGCAAACACTTCGTTTTTGTGCGAACGCTTCGCTTTTGCGCGAAGCTAACACTTTATGGAAGCTCTGCGCTTCCGAGTTGGCAGAAGCACAAGCTTCTCGCTTCGTTGCGCTTGCCGATTAGGCGACCAAAGCGCTCGCTTTTGACAACTATGTTGAAATCATTCTGGTGGTGGTAATACTTACCTTCAAGGTTTAAGATCTCATTTTGACGTTGGGTTTTGGTGGCTTGTTGGAACAAGGTCATTTTAGTGCTGATTACCTTGGGGTCTTAGTAACTTTCTCCTTGCCAAGATCACTGCCTTGTGATATAAATGAACGAAATTCATTTTGTGCTAACTGGAAATGGTGTATATTTGCATGGAGAGTGACCAAGTTTTATATAGTTGCTAAAACTTTTTGGGCTAACTGAAAATGGTGTTGTATTTGTATGGGGGAGTGACCAAAGTTTATATTTATGCTTAAATTTTTGAATCCATTGTTGTACTAAAAATAAACATTCAAGTCGTCTTAGCATAATTAGTGACCTTTTTTTCTAAACTTTAGAAAATTAAAATCAGCGATTGGAATACTTGTTCCGAGCTTTCAATTAATCTTTGTTCAGCTTGATGATTTTGTAATTGGCCACTTGTAGGTTGAGTACTACTTCAGTGATGAAAATGTTCCTACTGATAGTTTTCTCCTAACCTTCATCAAGAAGGACAAGGAAGGATATGGTAAGTCTCTCTTCTGACTTGGTGGATTTGGTTTTCTTTAATGTCTGATGGATTTTAGTGCACAAACATTGCAAAATCTTTGATAGCTGATGATGCAGATTTTTGTATTATTGCCAAGAAAATAACTTGTATTTTAGCTAAATCCAAGGAAGGACAATGTTCCATTCTTGCCTGGAAAATAATTTGTATTGCCTTGGTATGGTAATTGATAATTGCTTCTTGGCTATTATAGGCTCAAAAATTAGAGTGACTTATTTTCAAGTTTGGATTAAATTTCATGCAAATTGTTCTTCCCGGACCATTATTATTGTTTGCGTCCTTCTGTGGGTTTTCACATATGTATTTATCAGCAAGGAACAACTTAGTATAGATCACAGGATGGAGAAGTTAAGAAACTAACCATGAGCAATGAAATGTTGACAGTTAGCCACTACATGTTCTTTTGGCTTTGTTGTCAACAGTTCCTGTTTTACTAAGCGTATGCACATCTGATTGACCGTTCAATTGTCTACAAATTGATTATCTCCATTCTCTGATTAATCGTCTATACAAATGGAGTTATGTATATTATTTGGCTATTGCTTCATAGGAAATTTCCAGAGGAAATGTATATTATTTGGCTATTATAGGGTGAGAGAATCTTCATAATTTTAATCCGACATTTTTTATTGTTCCAGTAATATTTGTTTATGTTGCTATTATCCTTCTTTTTGCTTCTTTTTTTTTTTGGATTTGTTTGGAAGGTAGGTCTTGCAAAGGTTCTCTGGAACCAATTACTGGCTTCAGTCCTAGTATGTATTCTTCCAGTTCATTACTAGGCAAATAGTAAAAGATTTGACAAGGGAAGTATGTATTCTTTCAGTAAAAGATTTTATTGTTCCAGTAATGTAGAGTTGTCTCCATAGAATTTTCCGTTGTTGAAGATTTGATGTATTCTTCCAGTAAAAGATTAAGTTGTTGAAGATTTGATGTTACTGAGCTCCACAGAATTTTATCAAAGGTTTATTTTGGATGGACAGGTCCGTCTCAGTTGGAAGAGTTACTGAGAAAGCAGATAGTTAAGGGGCAGCCTGGCACTGGCAAACCATGGAAGAAGATAATGGTCATTGTGGAAGGAATGTACAGTATGGAAGGAGAGTTCTCTAAGCTGCCTGAGATAGTAGTTATCTGCAAGAAGTACAAGGTTTGTCAAAGTCCCATGTTGAGATTCTACTCTAGTACATATTCACCATTTTCTATCCCCTTAACCACATTTATTTAGCAAATAAATTTGATGCTTTTCCTACATGTATGGAGTTTCTCTTCGTGCAGTAACAGCTATTGTCTGTCTGGGTCAGGCATACATATATTTGGACGAGGCACACAACATAGGCGCTGTTGAAAAATTTGGCAGAGGTGTATGTGAGCTCCTAGGGGTGGATCCAGCTGATGTTGATATCATGATGGGAACTTTTACCAAGTCATTTGGGTCCTGCGGAGGCTATATTGCAGCTTCAGAGGTTTAATTAAGTTTTCGGTTTTGTAGGGTATTATGTTTAATTAAGTTATCACCAAACCGAGAAAAATATGATTATCATTGTAAAACAGAATTCGATACTAACTGAGCATGTGCTACATGATGTATCAAAACTTGTTCTGTACTTGTGAGAATTTGTGTATGCAAATTAAACATTAGGAATTGTCTTTCTTTACTTTATTATACAATATGTTCGATATAACTGAGCATGTGATTTTTATTATTTTCTATGGTAATTATCCGCAGCGCGCATCCGCGCGTTGCGGAAAATCTCTTCCGCAGCGCGCATTCGTGCGCTGCGGAAAAGGCCTTCCGCAGCGCGCATCCACGCGCTGTGGAAAAGGCCTTCCACAGCGCGCGGATGTGCGCTGCGGATAACTTATGACTTTCAACAGCTTTGAACTTCGCAGCATACAATGCACCCAGCGGATAGCATAAATGTGCGCTGCGAAAAGTCAAATTTATTGTAGTGGGTGGTGGACAACCCAAAGCAGTGGCGGATCAATACTGGAGCATCACGTCACATCTATTCTGATAACACAATGTTCTCCAAGTATACTCTGATAAGTGGAAGAAAGCTCTATATGGGCAATTCTACTACATCACCGATTGTAGGACTCGGGAAAGTTGTCCTAAAGATGACGTCTAGGAAGGAGTTAACACTCATTGATGTTCTCCACGTTCCCGACATCAGGAAGAACCTAGTTTCTGGATCGATACTTGTCGAGGTTGACTTTAGACTAGTGTTCCAGTCAAACAACATTATACTTACGAAGAATGTGTTGGTGCAATCTTGGTTAGGTCAGGGTTGACCTAGGTTGACTAGGCTCGGATGAGCCGATGTCTGATAAGCTTGGTGAGCTTATGTTTGGATGTTTCGATGTTTTATAATTATGTTTGAATGTCGTATGATGTCAAGTGGGTCAAGGTTGACTGGAGACTTGACTAGGTGAAGTCCAGGTGGATCGGGGAGATCGCACGCTGGCATGAGAAAAGACCTAGTGGGACTAGGCACACCTAGTAGGACTAGGTGAAGTCCAGGTGGATCAGGGAGATCGCACACTAGCAATGGGAAAAGACCTAGTGGGACTAGGTGAAGTCCAGGTGGATCGGGGAGATCGCACGCTGGCATGAGAAAAGACCTAGTGGGACTAGGCATACCTAGTGGGACTAGGTGAAGTCCAGGTGGATCAGGGAGATCGCACGCTGGTAATGGGAAACGACCTAGTGGGACTAGGTGAAGTCCAGGTGGATCGGATAGATCACACGCTGGCAAGGTGGAAGTCTACCGAGAGACTAGACCTAACTCGAGGGTTAGGCAAACCTGGTTGGTAATCAGGTTAAGTCCTAGTTGAGAGCTAGGATGGAGAAATCCAAGTTGGTTAAAGGGGTTGACCGAGAAATCCAGGTTGGTCAAAGGGGTTGACCGTGAACACAAGTTAGGTTGGACCCAATCGATTGGGAGATCGATTGGGTTGTTGTCTCGCGAGAATAGAAAGGATCTTAATCAATTGGGTAATTGATTAAGAAGGGTCTTAATCAATTGGGTAATTGATTAAGAAGGACCGTAATCGATTAAGAGAGTTTTGTTACGAGAACAGAAGGTGGCTGAATCGATTGGGTAATCGATTCAACCTTCCCTTAATCGATTGGTCAATCGATTAAGGGTAGTCTTAATCGATTGGCTAATTGATTAAGGTTCAAAAACTAGCCGTTGAATGGCTAAGTCTACGTGATAATCGATTGGGTAATCGATTAAGAAACCCTAGGCGTCGAGTATAAGGGTTTTCACGCAGGTTTTGAGCCACAATTCTTCTCCCCTTCTTCTCCTTCATCAGTGTCATTTCAAGGGAAGCCTTGGAGGATATTGCTGCTGCATTTTCAAGGTTCTAGAGGCAATCACAAGCTTGAAGATAGCAAGGAAAGCAAAGCTTGAGCTTATCATTGTAAATCTTGTAAGATTTCATTTTGTATTTGCTTAGATTCTTGTTGTATCTTATTGGAAGCTTGTAAGAGGTTTCTCCACCTCAAGAAGGAGATATTTCATAGTGTATGAGAGAGTGAGGAGAGTGGATCCTTGGATTAGTCACCCGTCTGGGGTGGATACCAAGTAAATCCTTAGTGTTAGTGTTTGCTCGAGTCTTCCGCCGCGACAAATCATCACGGATTAAATCGGAGCTAATCACCCGCCCTCTAGCTCTCCTATCGGTCCCAACAAGTGGTATCAGAGCAAGGTTGCTCTTCTTTGGACTCATCGCCAAGAGGGCAAGAGCTAGAGGAAGAAGAAGAAGTTGGAAGAAACCCTAATTTCAAGAAGTCATCATTAAGAGGGTTCAACTTCAAAAATGGAGTTCGGCTACGACACCCGGGCACCTCCACCATTCGACAAGGCAAATTTTGATCTTTGGAAATCAAAGATTGAAAATTACTTCATGTTTGAGATAGAGCAATGGTTTGCTCTAATGGAGGGTTTTGAAGCTCCAACAAGCACTAAAGGAAAGCTCCTCAAGAAAAGCAAATGGAATGAGGAGCAAATCAAGAGATGCGAGGCCAACAACAATGTGACCAAGTTATTGGTCAATCTATTGCAAAGCACCATCTTGGACAAAATTGGGGAATTTCAAGATGCCAAAGAGCTTTGGAGCAAATTGGCAAGGCTTCATGAAGATCCCTCCACTGTACAAATTCAAAACAAATCCGAAGAGGGAGATTCATCGGAGGAAGAAGATTCAGAAGTTGAGAGGTACTCAACATCCGAAGATGAAGCTCAAGAAGCCTCCAATTCAAGGGTTGAAGAGGAGCAAAATTTGACATTGACGCCAGAACAAGAAGAGGTTTCAACATCATTTTCTAATGTCAATGAAGAGGAAGAAAGTGTTACCCCTACAAGAAAAGGTATAAACATTTCAATTTGTAAAAATAAAGATCATATCATTTCCTTTGAGTGTAGGGGAAAAGGGCACTATAAGAGTAAGTGTCCCAAATTGGTCAAGAAGAAGGTGCAAGTGGCACCCAAGACTAAGGAGAAGCCAAAGGACATTATTGGAAGCAATGTCCAAAGGGGAAGGATCCGACCAAGGCAAAAAGGAGAAGCTCAAATCAAGGGGGAGACTCCAAAATTAAGACTAAGGTACCATTAGGTAATGGTACTTATTTTCATCATGATAATATGCATGCTAGAAATAATTATTATCATTTTAATGCTATTTATCATGAAAATAGGAGGCATGAAAAACCTAAGGAAAACTATAGAGTTTTTCATGCTAGGACCACCACATCTAAGGATATGGAACAAATTAGAAATTTCCAAAGTAGACCTACCCAAAACAAGGCCAAAAGAAAAAATCACCAAGGTAATTTTAGAAAACCAAGCCTTGAGAAAGTAATAATTAAAAATCAAGTTTTGAGGTCAAAACTTGATAGATTGGAAAAATCCCTCAAGAAAATAGAAAATTTATTTACGGGATAAAAAATTCAAAACCTAGATTTAGGAAATCAAGAATCCTCTAGGGGCAAGAAAGGGTTGGGATACAAACCTAAAACTAAGGATGATGGTTTATCCTATCATAGAGTTCCATATAGGTATGGAACTCAATCTAGGTCAAGGAGCCAAGTCAAGGTGTCACGCCCCGAGACCCAGGAGTCGCTGATCCAATATAAAATCGGACAGCACCTCCCCTGTCCGGCGGACAATTTACACACACACAATACATATAACAATCCACGCAATATATATATTTGCACAACCACGCAGTTTAAAGGGCCACAGGCCTCAGATATAAGCAGAAACAACAATTATATGATTATAACTATCGAAAAACCAAATCCGAACTCACCTGAGCTGCCAGGGGGCAGGAACAAAACCAAAACCAATCGAAGTCCAACATAGGACTCAAAAGTACAATACCATCAAATAAAACGTGCATACATGTTCAAATCCAAATAGCGGAAGCATAATAAATACTACATGGTCCATAACCGAAGCAACGTAATGCCAAAATCAAAAAGAGCTCCGCTGGAGCTGGGGACTGGCGGCTAGGGATCTCCTCGCAGACATCAACCTGAAATAAACATATATGGCAACGGGGTGAGTCCATAGCTCAGCGAATACCCAACAAATATGCATAGAAAGTTATACTAACAACAAGAGTTCCGCTAATACAGTCTCATATCAACAAGAGGGAAAGACTGGAACGGAAAACACTGGGTAGATACATACCTGAATCCATCTAACCTGGAAAGAGGGTAATAAATACCAAAAGAAGAAAAATAGGCATATAGTCTCAGATAACAAGTCTCCAGTATATGCGATGTCAAACAAGTGCAGCAAATAAGTGCAGCAAACAATGCACAATGCAAAATATGCACATGGTGCAATGACATGTGTCACCCCCTAGTCCCAGTCAGGATATCGTCCACGACGTCCGCGTGGGTAGAGCTGTGACAAACGGTACGCACCCTGCCATCACTGCTCCTGAGTGACCGGGTGGACAGGATGCTGGCCGGGGGACCACCCCCCTACCTCATGTATATATGAGGGAGCTCCGCTCTCATCTCCTCGTGGCTCAGTACGAGAAGGGACCCCTGGCTGCTACCACGCCCGCGCTCACCCTCCTCATAGTGGCCGAACGGAGCAATACAGGGCAAATGCACACATCTACGGTATCCACTAACCCATGAGTGGCCGTGCGTGCATATCATGTACCGGAAGACGATTAGGCTCAACCACAAGGGAGTCGCTGATCGCCGGCATGCAACAGTGCAAGGATGGTGTATGATAGATACACATACCTCCCTCCCCAAGTCCTCAGTATACTAGATCTCAGTCTGAAATCCTACAACAGGAAATACAGGTAACCTACAAGGTATACTGGCCTGAAACTACCAATCCCTCAAGGTCAAATGCAGGAGACAATACCACAATCTCTAGCATACAAATAGATATGATAATACCTGAGACTGTATGGAACTAACAGCAGAATAACTCAGGGATGAACAACAAGTATCCAGAACTGACATAATAAACAGGGATAAACAACAATATCCAGAACAGACATAATAACCAGGGATAGCGTAGAATCTTACTGCTATCTATAACATTCTATGCATAACAAAATGACAATATCAAGATAGATAAGTCAAAGGGTACCCGCCTCAATCGTAAGATGCTCGTATCAGAAAGAACCTCCCGTCCGCTAATCAGCAACGATCAATTTCCTGTATCAGAGGACATAGTTTTTAGCTATCATAACAGGTGATAAATTAGCTAAACGAGCTACCTCAATTTATTAGGATCGTCCTTATTATCCCGTTTCATTTAATTAACCATAATTAAATGATTAACCCTTAATGATCCCGTGCTCTTAGATTAGATTCCCATTAGGTTTCGAGGCCCAACTTTATCAAGTTTAGTTTATTAGGTTTAATCTCAAATTAAACCTAATTCGTAGTTCAACCAATCATTCATGTCTTTATCCCAATTAACCATCCCATTATCCACAATCGATCACTAATTGATTTCATTAGGTTTAACATAATGACGATCCAATCAAGGCAAGAATCACAAAATCACTCGGTATTGCTCCAGAAAGTTCTCCAAATCATTATTCTAAATCCACAGGTCAAACAAAAACCATTCTATTGAATAAGAATTCAGAACCTGAACACAATACTAAAATCATGCATCAAGGCATTTCTAGCAATCACCAAAACCAATCATACAGATCTCAATCCATTCAAGATCAACACCACCAAACTAACCTTACCTGAATCCGGTCTCAAGTGCAAGGTCCCCAAAACTCCAAAATATGACTAATTTGGCACGCTCAATGGTCCTCGGCACCCATTCTATTCTGATCCAAAAGCCAGCCAATCACCATAGCAACAAGGTCTTGATCTGATGCTCACGCCACCACTGCTCAGATTTCTTGCCACCCAAAAACTCACGGCAGTGATCACAAGGAGGACTAAAACCTGTAATCCAATCCAAATCCATAATTTCATAATCATAGTCCACAACATCAGATCTACAATAAACTATAAAAATCCACCAGAAGATCTAGAACCGAATATGCTTTAACCCTAGAAACTCAATCACAAGGTTCACGGTAAGAAATTCCCAAATCAGAACAAATATGGTGCCAACATAAGGAGGATAAGTGCCATTCTTGAGGAGCTCAGAACAGTGACTCAAATAAGAACTTCATCTACAATCTACTGATTTAAGAGCAACAAGACGGACATTGGAAATCGGACAGGATCAGTATTGATCGTATCATATCTTGCCTTTGATGGCAGGCCAAAATTCAGCTACTCACATCCAACCGATCAGGCAATGAACAAGTGAAGCTCTCCTTCTCAACCCAACTCCTCACGGCATACAAACATTAATCAACATCAAAATCAAGCTACCTCCTGGCCTACAACTCACGGCACAATTAAACCCATTCAATCCTCAGATAAAAAATCCTTAAGAAAAGAGAACTCACGTTAGAAATTGATTTGGAACAGATCCAAAACATCCAAAACCTTACCTATGATGCTCGGTGTGGAACCTCTGCACAGACCAGCCACGATCGGGATTCCCTGCTTCAAACAATGGCACCGGTGCCGATGGATCGAGACTTGGCTCGACGATGGCGACAATGAAAGGAAGGAGAAGAGGAGTCGGCGATGAGGGGAGAAGAGAGGCTTCGCTAGGGCTTGGAGAGGTAGCCCTATTGCTTCACGCCGTGAAGAGGGGATGAGTCGGTGGCTAGGCTAGGGCACGCGAAAGTGAGGAAGAAGGAAGTCGGCGTCGGCTAGGGCAGCGAAGGGGAAGAGAAGAAGGAAAGGAGGCGCTCGGGCGTGGAGAGGTCTGCGGCGAGAACTGAACCCTAATCGCCCCTTTAAATTGGCCTTTTTGCAGTTTAGCCCAAACAAGTTTTGCCTATTCACAAAACCACCCCTAGGGTCTTAATTCCTTATCCATTACACCCTTAAAATTAGTCCCAGAGCCCGAAAAAATCTAGGAACCTTCCGAAAAATTTCCGGAGTAGAACACACGTGTCGGTTTCAACACAAGGCCACAAGAGAAGCTATCCCTAGGGTTGACCAAGACATGATCAACATGACTAAGACTTTGGAGAAGTCTAAAAAGGTCATTAGGAAGGTATCAAGGGAAGTTATCCCTAGTGAATACCTAGAACACCCAAGGAGCGCCAATAGGTTTTGGGTTCTTAAGAGTGTGTTCGCCACACCCTAGATAGGTCTAGGGAGTGTCAACTCAAATTGGAAGGGTAGTTAACCTAACCTTGATGAAGTTGGCACTTTGGGACATTTTCAAGGAGTTACTACCCTTGAAAATGAAGGAATCAATTGTTTACTCTAGGAGGAGTAAAATTTGTGCCAAACTATATTTTTGAAAGATTGAACTCAATGAAGTTGGCACAACTAGGTTAGAATCCAAAAATAGGCCAAGTTGGGAAGTTTTGACATTATCTTGGAAATTAGAGGCGAAAATAGGATTATCAATGGCTTAGCAATGAGTTATTGATACTTAGATAGGAAATCTAGGTATTTTCTTTTGTGCTACTATGCCATGTTTTGTATGCCTTATCACTATGCCATGACATAATGATACATCATTCATATTTTATTATGAAAATATTACATGTCATGTCATACATGCATCATCTAGCCATAATATTTTATTTTGAAAATCCTCATATGATGCATGTCATAGTCATTATCATGCATTAAGTCAATTTTTATTGAAATTAAGGACATTGACATTAATTGACATCCTAGGTGGATGTTCAAAGTTTATAATGCCTAGATAGAAATGCATGAACCCTTAGTTTAGGGAAAACATAACTTTCACATCTCACAAGGACCATAAGTTGACTTGTGTGTGTTTTTGAGACACATTAGAAACAAGTGAGATGTTAGGGTGATGAACAAAAACTCAAGTTATTGAGTTTTAGGTTCATCCAAACATGAATAAAAATGGACTCCAATCATTGGGAAAGCTAATGTACAAGTCATGTGCATTTAGCCCAAAGAACATGGTTGGATATTATGTTTGAAAAACATTTCAAAACTATCTTGGAAAACCTTGGTGAAGACTAACTTTTGATAGCACTCAT
The DNA here is from genome assembly GCA_024364735.1 of Boesenbergia rotunda. Lineage (NCBI taxonomy): Eukaryota > Viridiplantae > Streptophyta > Magnoliopsida > Zingiberales > Zingiberaceae > Boesenbergia > Boesenbergia rotunda. The sequence goes on along the minus strand of JAGFNQ010002758.1, from coordinate 149,757 downwards.
CATTGATGCAATGGATACAAAACATGTGAAACATTGAATTATTTCAATGGTTTAAAATTTTGTGTCAATCTTTAGAAATGAAGGTTATTTTCATAGAAAACTATTTTTCCATGATAATATATGTCATAAATAATGTCTACACAAAATTTCACGATTTTTTTAATTTTGTAGAATTATTTAGGAGTTTCTGAAATTCGGACTGAATTTATTTTCAGAAATCAGAAATACCCAATCGATTGGGAGATCCTATCTGCAAGCACAGAAGCTCGCGTAATCGATCCGTTGATCGATTAAGGGCAGCCGTAATCGATCAGTTGATCGATTAAGGCATAGCCTAATTGATTGGTTCCCAACACCAATCGATTGGTGAGACTGAAACTGTCTGTTTTCAGTCCAATAACCCATTTTTGAGTAACCTAACAATACCTAGACCTTTGAATTACTTTCATAAGTATATTTGGGTAAATTTCATTGTGAAATCAAAAGAGGGATAGTTTTGGTGAAAACTATAGGGTTAAGGAGAGGTTTTGATTCAAGTTTTGAATCTCAAAATCTCATAACCTCGAGTTGAGATTTCCTAAAGTTTTAGGAACTCAAAAATCATTGTTGGTGCAATGATAGAGGATTAGAGCATGTTTTGAGGGGGAGGTCTTCCTTAAAAGCATGAGTTTAAATTTTTTATTTTTTATTTTTGGGATAAGTGAAAGAATGAGGATTGGAAATCTTCATTATGATGAATGCTCAAGAATGAGCATGGGTTCAAGTGGAAGGTATGAGACTTTCATTGGGCATGCCTTTGACCATATAGACTCTTGGGGATAGTTTTTGATGTATGCCAAAGGGGGAGAAATTGAAAGGCTAATAGGGATTAGTCTTTCTCAAACATATTGCCAAACATCAAAAAGGGGGAGATTGTTGGTGCAATCTTGGTTAGGTCAGGGTTGACCTAGGTTGACTAGGCTCGGATGAGCCGATGTCTGATAAGCTTGGTGAGCTTATGTTTGGATGTTTCGATGTTTGATAATTATGTTTGAATGTCGTATGATGTCAAGTGGGCCAAGGTTGACTGGAGACTTGACTAGGTGAAGTCCAGGTGGATCGGGGAGATCGCACGCTGGCATGAGAAAAGACCTAGTGGGACTAGGTGAAGTCCAGGTGGATCAGGGAGATCGCACACTGGCAATGGGAAAAGACCTAGTGAGACTAGGTGAAGTCCAGGTGGATCGGGGAGATCGCACGCTGGCATGAGAAAAGACCTAGTGGGACTAGGCATACCTAGTGGGACTAGGTGAAGTCCAGGTGGATCAGGGAGATCGCACGCTGGCAATGGGAAAAGGCCTAGTGGGACTAGGTGAAGTCCAGGTGGATCGGGTAGATCACACGGTGGCAAGGTGGAAGTCTACCGAGAGACTAGACCTAACTCGAGGGTTAGGCAAACCTGGTTGGGAATCAGGTTAAGTCCTAGTTGAGAGCTAGGATGGAGAAATCCAGGTTGTTTAAAGGGGTTGACCGAGAAATCCAGGTTGGTCAAAGGGGTTAACCGTGAATACAAGTTAGGTTGGACTCAATCGATTGGGAGATCGATTGGGTTGTTGTCTCGCGAGAATAGAAAGGATCTTAATCAATTGGGTAATTGATTAAGAAGGGTCTTAATCAATTGGGTAATTGATTAAGAAGGATCGTAATCAATTAGGTAATTGATTAAGAAGGGCCGTAATCGATTGGGTAATCGATTGAGAGAGTTTTGTTGCGAGAACAGAAGGTGGCTGAATCGATTGGGTAATCGATTCAATCTTCCCTTAATCGATTGGTCAATCGATTAACGGCAGTCTTAATCAAATGGCTAATCGATTAAGGTTCAAAAACTAGCCGTTGAACGGCTAAGTCTACGTGGTAATCGATTGGGTAATCGATTAAGAAACCCTAGGCGTCGGGTATAAGGGTTTTCACGCAGGTTTTGAGCCACAACTCTTCTCCCCTTCTTCTCCTTCATCAGTGTCATTTCAAGGGAAGTCTTGGAGGACATTGCTGCTGCATTTCCAAGGTTCTAGAGGCAATCACAAGCTTGAAGATAGCAAGGAAAGCAAAGCTTGAGCTTATCATTGTAAATCTTGTATGATTTCATTTTGTATTTGCTTAGATTCTTGTTGTATCTTATTGGAAGCTTGTAAGAGGTTTCTCCACCTCAAGAAGGAGATATTTCATAGTGTATGAGAGAGTGAGGAGAGTGGATCCTTGGATTAGTCACCCGTCCAGGGTGGATACCAAGTAAATCCTTAGTGTTAGCGTTTGCTCGAGTCTTCCGCCGCGACAAATCATCACGGAGCAAATCGGAGCTAATCACCCCCCCCCTCTAGCTCTCCTATCGGTCCCAACAGAATGATGTCGTCATAGGTAAGGGATGCTTAGAACAGAGTCTATTTAAAATGGTTGTAATGACTGTACACCGTGAATTTGATGGTAATAAAATAAAGGCTTTCAACTATGTTGTTGAGTGTTTTCATTTATGGCATGATCGACATGGACATGTTAATAATAATACTTAGAAATGTCACATCAAATTAAATTTATTATCAAACGTCAATGTTGATGAAACACACAAATGTGAATTGTGTGTGGAAGCAAAGATGACGAGACTACCTTTTCATTCGGTCGAAAGGTCAACGACTCCTCTAGAATTGATACATAGTGATCTATGTGACTTAAAATTCGTACAAACTAGAGGAGGTAAAAAGTATTTTATTACTTTTATCGATAACTATACAAGGTTCTATTATGTTTTTCTTTTAAGAAGTAAAGATGAAGCCTTAGAGGCTTTCAGAACCTATAAAACAGAAGTTAATAATCACTTTGATAAACTAATTAAAATAATGCATAGTGATAGAGGAGGAGAATATGATGCACCGTTTGATGAGGTTTGTTCATAATCTGGTCGTATCCATCAGACAACGACATCATACTTGCATCAATCAAATGGTGTTGTCGAACATAATAATCGGATACTAAAGGAAATGATGAATGTCTTGTTGATACATTTAGGTTTATCCCAGAACTTGTGGGGGGAAACTATATTATCGGTAAATCACATTATCAATAAAATTCCTCACAAGAAAAACTATAAAACGTCATACGAACTATGGAAAGGTCGCGAGTCATCGTACAAATACTCAAAAGTGTGGGGGTACTTGGCAAAGGTCGAAGTACCCAAGCCAAAGCATGTAAAGATCGGACCTAAAATGTTCGATGCGATATTTGTCGGATATACCCATAACAATAGTGCATATCGTTTCATAGTTCACAAGTCAGACATTCTTGATATTCATGTGAGAACAACCATAGAATCTCGGAATGCAATATTCTTTGAAAACGTATTTCCAAATAAGAAGGGAAACGTTCAAAATGATTGCAACGAAAGTTCTAACGAACAATACGTTTTTGAACTTAGTTGTCATAAAAGGACTATTGACGATCAAAGCTCAGAGCCACGTCAGAACAAACGGCCTAGAGTTGAGAAATCGTTCAGGCTAGACTTCATGACTTTTATGTCGGAAATGAATCCAAGAACATTAAGTGAAGCTCTCTCTAGTCCCGACATCCCATAGTGGAATGAGGTTGTCGATAATAAAATCGAGTCCATCATGAATAATCATACTTAGGAATCAGTGGACCTTTCTTCTGGTACTAAACCATTAGGTTGTAAGTGGATACTAAAACCCAAGTATAAAGCTAATGGATCGATTGACAAGTATAAGGCCAGACTTGTAGCCAAAGGGTTCAAGCAAAAGGAAGGTCTTGGCTACTTCGATACCTACTCACCTGTGACAAGGATTACATCCATACGAGTGCTGATAGTCATCGCAACACTGTATGACCTTAAAATACATCAAATTGATGTTAAAACTGCGTTCTTAAATGGTGAGTTGGAAGAAGAAATCTATATGGAACAACCTGAGGGGTTCGTAGCTTCAGAAAAAGAGGAAAAGGTGTGTCGACTTATTAAGTCATTATACGGACTTAAACAAGCTCATGTATCTTGGGAAACGAATTGCTGCTATCCATGAGCACCTGTAGCGAAGCAATATCGTTTTATAAAGATAGTGTCGAAAATTAGCCTCGATGACATTATATCAGTTTGCATCCTCCTCGACAACAACCCATGCCAAGATCTCACACCAACATACTAGGGATGAGAAACCCGGGGGGAGGGAGCCAGCTCGAGGAGAAGGCCGAAGTTGGGTTCAGGTGAGCTCAACTCTGAACGACCCGAGTATCACCCAAGCAAACGGAGGAAGGAATGGTCGACTTCTGATGTTGACTATTTAGGGTGCCTGGAATGTTTCCAGGCGTCAGGAGTCTAGGTGTCTCTATTCAATAGTGGCACCTGGATGCCTAGAGTCCTTTGGACCAAAAATGAACAGGCTGATTTTGTGGCCAACCTCTGAAGCCTAGTGGGCCCACTAGTCCATAAGCCCATATCACAACTAAGGCCTAGAGCAAAGTTGTCAGAAACACTTGACATGATATTCCTACATATATACTAGATGATGATTATACCTATGAATGATAGGACCGCTTAATACATTTAAAATATATCGATTAGACTTGATCTTTTATTTGACATAACACCTCGTCATTAATGCGGAGATTATCGAGGTGTTATAAAAAGGGGTCCCTTCTCTGTGAGCACATTTACACTTTCTCATGTTTTCGCATCCCAGTCCTTACTATTGCTGACTTTATCTTCCCTAAAGCTAACTTGAGCGTCAGAATGGTTGTGCTAGGGACCCTCCTGGCTTGCTTGCTGATGTTTTTCTCCTCTTCATGCTACTAGTGGTGTTGTAGGTTCTTCGAACTCAAGGCTTCTCACAATCAACTTTCAAGCCACCTCATTGATGCTCCATCGCTGTTTGTGGGAACTATGCCCAATTTGGAAACGTGAGAATGGACGACACCGAAAGATTCACAACCGTCACCTTGTCACAAGAGCACATTAAACTACTAGTAGCAGTTATAACATAAGCGCTGGAGCAAAAGTAGTAGACAACTAATCTTCCCCTTTCAAATAGCAGTTATAACATAAGCGCTGGAGCAAAAGTAGTAGACAACTAATCTTCCCCTTTCAAATGCACCTGCAATATGATGTTAGATCAACCCAACATGACCTCTTGAACTTCAAACAGTCATAACTTTTGACTCAGAATCTGGAATCAGACTTTGTCGGTGGCCAACGAATGCAAAATTTGAAAATCTATGTGTTAAGGGGGTACCTATAACCGCCAATTTTTGGACCCAAATTTTACCATTTAGGCCCTTACCTGAGCCTCTGAAGATTTTATTAATTTTAATTTATTTCAAGAGATTTTTTTTCACAAATATCTCTTTTCTTTCTCTACAAGATTGGAATTGAGGTTCATATATTGTGATTTCTTTCCTTTCTTTGTCTTCGGATCTAAAGTCTATATAAATACTTGTCTAGTTGTATGAGGGATCATCCTTCAATTATTAATAAAGATTCTTTTTTAGCAAATGATAGTTTTTTCCTTATTTTCTTCAGGTTCTCTTCTTGTACCATTTCAATTGATGAGGTTGATAATTCCTCTTCTTCTTCCCCTTCTTGTACCACTGGCCTACAACCATGAGGATTTTAGCTATTGGAAAGTGAGAATGGAGACATGGTTTGGAATGGAGTAGGAACTAAGAATTGCGCTTGAAGAGCCATTCAAGATTCCAAAGGATAATCACGGGAAGAGGCTTAGACCTAGATATTGGAATCAAGAACAACAAGATCAAGCAAAAGCAACTGAAAAGGTACTTAGTATTTTAGTAAATATTTTGCCTAATAATATTTTGAGTTGTGTAGGGGAATATAAAGATGCTTGTGAGTTGTGGAAAAAGATAGAAGAATATCATGAGAAACCTACACAAGCCAAAATAGTGTAGGAGCCCAAAGAAATCAAGTCAATGGTCCAAGAAGGGGAAGAAGAAGAGGAATTATCAACCTCATCAATTGAAATGGTACAATCAAGTGAAGGGGAAGAAGAAGAGGAAAGATTCTCCACCTCATCAAGAGAAGAAGAAGAAGTATCAATTTCACGAATTGAGGGGGAGGAGAGACCCATTTCAATGCCGGAACAAGAGGAAGCATCCACTAAATCCAAGGTTGAAGAAGAAGTCAACCTAGCCTCCACCTCCACCAAAGCGAAGAAAAAGGGCACCATCATATGCTTTGGATGCAACGAAAAGGGGCACTACAAGGACAAGTGCCCACTAGGTAAAAAAGAAGTAAAATCTAAATCAATTTCAAATTCTTTTAAATCTAACGCGGGTTGTAGGATTGGAGGAGCCCAAGAAAAGAAAAAGAAAATTTGATGCTTCACATATGGAGAGCTAGGGCATTATCACACTAAATACCCTAGAAAAGGTGAGCTAAAGAAAATGGAGCATCTAAGGAGATGGGAGAAGGAGGAAAGGAAGAAGCAATGATCACATCAAGGGGGAACTCCAAAGGTAAGGGAGGTAATCCCTAACTTTAAGTTAAAACGCAATTCAAATTTAAGTTCCTCTATGCATGATAAAACTAGTGTTAATTATCCCTCCATGCATGTTAGATTTAATGATAAATGCTTAATGGTGCATAATTTTGGTTTCAAGTATAATGATAGGAATAGGGTTAACAAGGTAGATCAAAACCCTAGGAAAATCATTCATCATGATAGACCCAAGATCTCTAGACCTAAGGATCATGACATTAACTCCAAAAAGGGAAAGAATATGCCTAGAAAGGAGGTAGGTCTAGGAATGTCCAAGGTGGACATATGGATTCTAGGGTAAGAAACCTAGAAAAAGAAAATCAAGCCTTGAGGACAAGGCTTGATACATTGGAAAAGACCCTAGAAAGATTCAAGGTTGGATCAAAGGGTCTAGATATGGTGTTAGGTAGTCTAAAACCCAACTATGATAGATTGGATTTGGGGTACCGGTCTAGAGTCTCCAATGCCAACAAAAAGAAGTATAATGGGGAAGCATATAATCATGGAAGGAGGAGAAGTCCAAGGATGGCAAGGGGATGCCATCAAAAGGTAAAAAGGATGACTTGACCAAGGGCAAGGTGTCAAAGGTTAAGAAGGTTAGGTTTGTAGGCCAAGAATCACCGGGGGTTCACCGGTGTGGTTTAGTATGGATTGAGTCACCTAGGGAGGTGGCTAAGGCTAAGAGCTCAAGGGGGAGCTCTAGGAGCCTTTGGGATCCATGGTAAATGGATCTCAAGAGTTTCTCTCCTAAGAAATTAGGTGAAATGTGCCAAAAAGGGTTGGAAGACTTGGGTAAGTCTTAATCCTAGGTTTTGGCACATTAAAAAGGGAACTTAGGGAGAAAAAGTAGAAAATAAGGTTATAATTGATAAAATTAAGGTTTAATAGGTAAATACCATGTAATTCAGTGCTAGAAATGAAATATGTTCAAGGATAAGAAGAAACATTAAGGAGAAGCCACAATTAGGACTTTTGGGAGAAGTTTAAATGATACAATTTAGAAGAAGTTGAGTTTTGTGCCAACCTTAGGATTTGGAGTACATTTATTTGGAAACATATTTTTCCCAAGTAGATATAGGCTTCACACATCTCCCTGCAAAATTTTAGATTTTTTTTTGGAGATTTGTAGAATTATTTAGGCATTATTGAAATTGGACTGAAAAACTTGAAATTCAGGTATCAGTCGACTGCCCCCAGGGCAGTCGACTGATCTCAACCCAAAAACTCTCTGTACGTTTTGGCAGTCGACTGCCATATGGGCAGTCGACTGATCCGTGAGAGTAAAAAAAAAGGGGATATTGGGTAGTGAGAAATTACAAAATTGGATTATAGGATAGAGGTTTGGATTAAAATTCTTGATTATGATGTCTTATTCTTTGAATGAAGTGTTATCCCATGATTTAATAAGGCTTTGTTAATATCTTGAAAAACAAGGAAGATTGATAAGTTTCCTATATGAATCTAGGATTAAAAGATAAAAAGGGAAAGTTAAGGACAATTCGATGTGTCAAATTATAATGGTGAGTCTTGACAAACACATGGAATTATAAATAGATTTTCAAGTTGATACAAAATGCCCATATTTGAGGAAAGTAGAGAATGTACCAAAAGCCAAGCACACTTGATATTTTCATGAAATCATATTTTTCTAGGATAGGGTATATCCTAACAAGTGTGCTTGCAAAGTTTTAGGTTTTTTGAGTTTTGTTGAGTTCTTTTTGGCACTAGAGGAAAGGTTGCTTGGGGCAATCCTTTAATGGTGTCCAAGGGGGAAGAACTTGGAAGTTAGGTTGGGTAGAACTTAACTTGAGTTTATGGTGTTAAGTTGGATAGAACTTAACCTTGGTAAAATGAAAATTGGGAGAAGACATAGGTTAAGAGGGAGGTTGCCTCCTAATTGCCTTAATTTTCATAAGAAAATTTTTGAATTTTGTGTCAAACTTGGGAATGGTGATAGATACATTGTAGAATGTATTTTTCTCAAGTAGGTATGGATACCACAAAGTTCTTCACAAAATTTAGAAATTTTTAGAGATTTGTGAAATTTCTGGCGCATTTCTGAATTTGGCCAGAAAACTGATTTTCAGAGAATCAGTCGACTGCCATTTGGGTCAGTCGACTGCCCAGGGCTAATTTGTGTATCAGAAGCTGGTTTGGTGTCCAAATGGTGTAAAACAAGTGTATGGGGGGTTAGTACACTGTGTTTAGGACCATTGGGGATTAAAAGATCCAATAATTGGGATATTATTGGGTTCTTTTTGATGTATGACAAAGGGGGAGAAGTGTTGGGTTTAAGTGGGAAACCAAACACACCTTTGCTAGAAACCCTAGGTTTAAAAGGAGCTGAGATTAAGGGGGAGCATGGTTGCTCCACTCTTGGCGTAAGGGGAACCTTGGAGAGGTTCTTAAAAAGCCTTTGTAAGTCCAATGTAGGGGGAGCTTTGGAAAAGCTTTAAAAAGCCCGTTTTGTTGTGAAAATGTCCTAACTTGGAGGGTTAGGTGTGGAAAAGTCCTAATTTGGAGGTTAGGTGTGGAAAAGTCCTAACTTGAAGGGCTAGATATGGAAAAGTCTAACTTGGAAGTTAGGTGTGGGATGCCTTGGGATAGGATCCATGCATTACATATGCATTGGCGGTGTAAGTCCAAGATGGAGCCTTGGCAACGTAAGTCCAGTTATTTGTTTAGCATTGTTTTTGCTATTTATATCTATTTGTTTTTCCTAACTTAAACGGATTGCCAAACATCAAAAAAGGGGAGATAGATGGTCCGGAGTGACCATGTGTTTTGATGTTTGGGCAAAAGGTTTAAGTTAGGCTTTCTCTTGTGTACTAATATGTGTATGTGAGTGTACAGGTTGTACAGGTTTACACATATTGACTTGGCTGGACGGCTTCGGTATGGTGAAGGGTTGCATGAAGACAAGCTGGAGGCTTGTGTGCACCCGAGGGACTTTGATATAGCAGGGATGATTAGCCGAGTGACGCAGACTTCGAGGCGTACGTGAAGGATGACATAGAGACAAGCTGGAGGCCTGTGTGCATCCGAGGGACGAGGGCCGAAGATGAAGAGGGTGCGAAGGCAATAGTCAAGGCTGCTGGTGAAGAGTCAGCTGAGTCAAGGGATAAGAGCCGAGGGAGGAGGACTGCAAGGGCGAGCCGGGAAGTGAACTTCAAAGGGCACACGTGAAGGGTGGCATGGAGGCAAGTTAAGGACTTGCGTGCGCATCCGAGGGACGACAGCCGGTGGAAGAGGACTTCAAGGGGCAAGCCAAAGGAGTGGACCTCAAGGCACACGTGGAGGAGGGTCAAAGGAGTGAGTAGGAGTGCAATTGTAAGCTGGGCAGTCGACTGGGGATTGTCCAGTCAACTGCCAAAACTCACAGTGTGTTAATGACCCTGGACCAGTCGACTGGTAATTTAGCAGTTGACTGGTAGTAGCCAGAATTCGAACGTTGGGGCTGTCAACGGTCGAATTTGGGTGGTGGCAGTCGATTGCTCTTGGAGCAGTCGACTGCCAGCGAGGTTTACAACCCGAGTTCTATTTAAAGAGAACTCGGTTTGGGCTAGGACTCTTGACGAGTTTGGCTTTGAGTAAGAGCCAAACAGTAGTCTTGGTGCTCGGATATTGTCGAAGTGCTGTGGCAAGGTTTCTCTACCCACAAGGAGCGACAAGAGCTAGCCGGAGGTTATCTGGGGAGTGATCCACTGACCGATTCTTGGATTAGTCACCCGTCCGGGGTGGATACCAAGTAAATCGGGTTTGTTAGCATTGCTTTTCATTGGTTAGTTCTATTTTTATTGTATTTCCGCTTGTACAACTAACCGTGTAGGAAGAACAATCTGAAAAACGTTATTCACCCCCCCTCTAGCGTACGACATCGATCTAACACCAAGGACTTTGACAATATCTTGGGGAGGGCTATTAAGTACATTAATGTGGAGGAAACCCAAGTCATTCGGAAAAATGAAGTTATCACACAGACTCCTACCTCCCCAACAGAGTGCAAAGCTCTTCCACCTCCTCTACATCAAAAGGGGTCCCAATAAACTCGACCATTACTTCCAGGCCCAGGGACCGAATGTTGTCCAACATGTAAAACTCGCTCGAACCTCATTTGCCAAGCCCTGTAGGTGGATACTTTCCTTCTGCATGCACCATATATAGGTCCATGACTCATAATACCCAAGATTGTCATCAATATGCATAGCAAATGGGTTGGCTTGAGATTCATGAGGTCCACTCCAATCAAACATAGTCAAAGGGTCCTCAAATTAGTTTTGGGATGCAAAACCTCTAAGGGGTGGTTTTTGGGATGCAAAACCTCTAAGGGGTGGTTTTTGGGATGCAAAACCTCTAAGGGGTGGAAGTTTCTCATGATGATGCCCTGAACATCACCGCTAATTATAATGTTTATAGAACTTTTGTACATATAGAAAGTTCTATGAATGTTTATCTTCAAGAAAGCTCTCATTCAGTTGCATATCGACGCTTCTATTCGGGTTCACCGGCAATGAAGTATAGCCACTTGGATGGTTAATAATTACTCGAACTTTTGTTTTAATCACTTAACCTATTAATTAGTTATTAATTATTTGCTTAATTAATCAACTAATTCACATATCTGTTAATTAATCCAATCATTAATCGTAAACTCTAATTTACCTCCTCGTTGATGATATTTGGTAGCTTGTTGCAGGGAACGAGGATAGCTTAATCTTCAGGTGTAACCCTCCATTCTTCTTCTTTTATCTTCTTAGCAACACACAAAACACAACACACAACACACAACCGTGTCAGGTGGCGGCAATCGCGATTGCTAACGATGGGACACAGTAAACAGATGACGGTGGGCTTCGGGGTGGCAACAGTGTAAGGACCAAAAGGAATTAAGATATCTCCATAATAATATGATATTGTCCACTTTGGACCTAAGCTCTCATGGTTTTGCTCTTGGGCTCACCCCAAAAGGCCTCATGCTAATGGAAATGTCATTAACCCTTATAAGCCTATGATCCAACCATGTGATTTCCAATGTGGCACTAAGTTTGTATCTTGCAACCCCCTAAAACAATCCCCCCTCAAACAAAGGACCACATGCCCCCACCAAAAGCGGAAACCTTTTCCGCTTTTTATGTCTGATCCACCAGGACTTTCTGCCCCTAGGTCCACCTGACCTACTAGAATTTCACCATCTAGCTGTAACTAGAACTTGGTTCTCTTGATCAAGACACGGGAGCACACATATCCTTTATTTAAGGCTTAACGCACATGGTTAGATTATGAAAAGCAACCTGGCTCTGATACCAATTGTAAGGACAAAAAGAATTAAGATATCTCTACAATGGCATGATATTGTCCACTTTGGACCTAAGCTCTCATGGTTTTGCTCTTGGGCTCACCCCAAAAGGTCTCATGCTAATGGAAATGTCATTAACCCTTATAAGCCTATGATCCAACCATGTGATTTTCAATGTGAGACTAAGTTTGCACCTTGCAACCCCCTAACAAACAGGGCTTCTGGGACGGAAGCTTACCTCTTGGACGGCGGCATGAAACTGGAAGGCCAACAACAGGTAGCTGTGCGCGCGCAAGCACAGGTAGGCGTCGGCGTCTGGCTTTTGAGACGGCGACATCGACGAAGGAGAGGCAACACTACTAGAATTTTTGCATTCAACAACACATAATCGACAACGGTTTTTTGATAAAGTGTTGTCTTATGTCAATTTAACAACAGTTTTAGCATTAACTGTTGTTGTTGTTGGTCTATATACGTAAAAAGACAACAGTAATAACAAAATGTTGTCGTATGTATACTCAACGACAACAGTTATAAAATAACTGTTGTCTATAGGCGGGATTTACAACAACTGATGTGATAAACTGTTGTCTATTATGACAATAGACAACAGTTATATTAAACTGTTGTTGTTGTATTGTTGTGCTGTTCAATCAATAAACAAAATCAACGGTGGATATCCAACTGCAAAAAAACAACCATTTCCGCTTCTCTCACACAAACCCCTCGCAGCCACGAGTCGACGCCTCTCCCCCTTCTTCATCGCCCGAGTCCAAGGAAGCCCCGAGAGCGGCGCTTCCTTTCACCCTCGCGAGGTGAGCCCCGACTCCTCTCGCTCTCTTCTTCTTCATCGCGCAAGCAAGGAGGCGACGCCTCCTCACTTACCTTTTCTTCTTCCTCGATCGCGTGCCCTAGCTACTGATGCCCAGGCAAGCAGTACCCTTCGCTCAACCCCTTAATCGAATCGCTCCTCTTTAGCCTATCCTCCGCGCAAATCTTCGTATAGTTAACCCTACGTTCGGTGCTTTGACCGCTGTAGTTGATTCAATCGAAGAGGACAAGAGGCGAACGGGTCGAAGACGGAATCGCCTCTAGGGACAGGCCATTGTACGAGGTTAGTGTATTTCTTTTCCTCTATGCTAGTTTGTTGTTCACCCGCCGTGTTAGGAATGAGCCTCTAGCTCTTGATATGAAATTGTTGATGAACAAATCAGATCCTATGTTTCATCTGTCTTATTGATATCTACCCCTTTTTTTCTTTTTATTAAGTGGAAGTGTTATTAGGACATATAATCCTTTTATTCAGTGCAAATCATCTTTTACTTTATTCCCAAATTTATCTTATTTTAACTGTGCAAGATTATATTTATTAGTCTCTATGCTTTCCAAATTTATCTTATATGGTTGTTTCAAACTGCAATTGATAAAAATGTTAGTTTGGTGAAAACAGCTTATGACTATATTATCTAACTGTTCTAATTATGTATTCATACAGAATATTGCTTCATTGTCCACTTTGATGTTGCAACATTTGGATGCTTGTCATTGAGGAGAACTTGAACTATGATCTTGTGCTTTCTATGTGGTTTCTCTATTTTCCAAGCACACGATGGGTGCATTTTCTTGACATACTATCAGAATTTCTACCATGTATTACTTCTCTACCTATGTATTCTAGATTTGGTTTTTCTTATCTGTATCTATAGTATGGAAAGAAGCCTTATTCTGGTTTATGTGATTGATTTCTTTCGTATGACTCATACAATCTGCTTGCAATTGTCAGTTCGCGAAATCTACCTCGTGTTTCTTGGTATTTTCCCGTATTCTTATATGGTGGGCTGCTGTTGATTTTCTTCTATTGGCATGGACTTATATGGCTCAATAATTCATGTTAATTTTTTTTCTTAAAAAAATAGTTTCTGAAGTAAAAAAATAATACTCAGCTATGCTTCATAGATTGTTATGTTCCTGCGACTGTGATTCTTTTGCCTTACATATCTTGAAGGAAAACAAAGAAAAAAAGGATGCTGAGTTTAATGAAAGATTTAAGCACAGTGAGTGTTCTATTCATTAACTATAGCATGTGAACAGATTTCAGAAATAAGTGGGTCGATATTGAGTGTTTTTCTTCCTTAAACGATGTTTCGAAAGGCCTCACTTTTTTCATGTGTAATGCATTTGTGTTCTTTGTATGTATAGGACCACCAAAAGCCCTTGACGAGGATGAGACAGAGTTTTTAGATAATTTGGCCACGGTGAGCATGACCAAAATGTTCCCTTCTATGTATGGTGGTGTGTTTCTCTTTTACAGAATGGAACTCTTACTAACAATATTTTATTATGAAATTTATCCCCTTTCACATTGAGTTAATATGATTCCTTTGTTACTTCATCGATCATTACATATCCTCTCTCTCATGTTTTGTATCCTAATATCTAAATGTTAGTTGATTATTATGGATCAAATAGTTAATAGCTTTAGTTGCTTAATTTCTCAGAATGTAGAAGCTATTGAAAGTTTGCTTTCCTGATTTTATGCAACAGGACAAATCAGTTCCACTCTATATTTATTTATGATGCTATCCTTCTCTTCTTTAAGGTTGCCACTAATCTCTTTTTCGCACTTCAGTCCAGGAGAGAATACGAAAAGCAAATCGCACTTGAAGAAGCTGAAGAGCTTCGCAGTTTTGATGTAAATATTACCTCTACCAATGGTCTTTTTTCTTCCTTTCTCATAATTACTGCATATGAGGATTTTTATTTAATACTCAAATACTAACACATGGTGATATAAGTAATATTCATGTTTTTCTATTTTTCTACCAATGCATTTGCATGTTTATAGTCTAGTTCAACCATGGATGAGAGGAAGTCCTACGTAACTGAAACCAGTCTTGAGGTTGTAAAGAATTGAGAGCTTTAGTAGTCCTAACAATAAGTATTTTGCAATCAATAAGACGATATTATGATTGTGACTTTTTTTAGGACAATCGGTGGTTTCTTCCAAATTAAAAAGCAATCATTAAACTGTTCTAGCAATGAACGTAGATGTACTGAACCTATTTTGTGACTGAAAGCTCTTTTCGTGTGACTCTTTCTGTACATGATCTATTGCCTGTATGTTCAATAGAAAAAAATATTCCTTTCATGGTTTGTGTTATTTCATACTCTTCAACAGTTTTGATAATCATTCTATTTTGCCATAAATCTTTCTTTTGTTCTTATTCTTAGGCAAATGACTTATGTGAAGATGAAGAAATCAATCGTGCTATTATCTGGAAGAAAGGAAGGGTTAACAAAGAAGGAAAATTCGATGGTGAAGAAAAGGAAGAAAACAAGTACAGTGGGAAGTGATTAAGGTATTTGTACTTCTATTTAAATCAAAATTTTTTATTGTGTATAATATTGGTATTTTAAGCATTAAAAATATGAATTATCTTTGCCTTAGGTTCCTAGGCAACCGGATGCCAAACAATGTGGATATTATGTGATGAGATTTATGAAGCAAATTACTGAAGAAGTTACATCAATCGAGGGGGATGCATTCCGAACGATAGTAATAATTTCTTTATATATTATCTCAAATATTTAAAGTTATCTAGTTATAAATTTTTTCAAGTTGTTATGTTTTATTCTGTACAATCATATAATGTTTTTGTTGGGACCGGGTGCATGTCGACAAGGATACGGGTTCGTAAAATTTTAAATTTTTACGTGCAGCGGAAGAATTAGCATAAAATAATTTCTTAAATTATTTTAACCACGTATCTAGCATGCAACCTTATGGTGTGTGGACATAATCATAAAATAAAACTTTGCGGAAAAGTAAACTAATTTACCAAGTACCTCGCGTAACTCGAAGTAAGGGACGAGATCCAACCGTAGCGTCCCTTGGAAGCTTCGCCTCTATTCGCGTCCACGCCGAGTTCTCTTCGGGATGACTTCGCAAAGTCACGAGTTTTGTGCCAACGAGAACTACTAGATTCTCTAAAGGCACAACTAGAAGAACAAGAGAAAAGATAGGAAACTAACCACCAAGATTCGGAATCTCAATTCCGGGAAGAGAAGGAAGGAGACGCGATCCACTTCTTCTTCTTCGGGGTCTTCTTGGTGGATGAAGCTCACGCCCACCTTGGGAGTTGCACCGACCCTAGGGGAGGAGAGAGAGAGCCGACCCTAGAGAGAGAGGCGTGTAGAGAGAGAGAGAGAGAGGAGCAACTAATCTCTTGATTAATTCATTGGAATTAAGGGCTTGCCTTTGGTTCCTTTATATAGTTGCTTCTCCCTTGCCAAGTCTCCTCTTTAACGGAATTTTTCCATAAGAAATTTATCCTATAAATTCTCTTATTAATTATTCCGTTTAAGCCAAGTTTTATTATAACTAACTTTATAATAAAACAAATACTTCTTCTCCTTTTATTATGGAATAAATTTTATAAGAAATTTATAAACTTTCTTATTATGAAAAAATCAATTCATAATTGATTTTATAAAATTAAAATAAACCATTCTATGGATCATTTTAATTTCCATAAAAAGAATAAATTTCTATAAATTTATTTATATAAATTTCTTTATACAAATTTATTTATCCATAAAATAAATCTTCTCTCTTTTAATTATGGAATAAAATTTGTATAAGATTTTCTTATCATGGAAAAATCAATTCATAATTGATTTTATAAATTAAAATTAAACCAATTCATGGTTCATTTTAATTTCCATAAAAAGAATAAATTTCTACAAATTTCTTTATAAATCTCTTTATATAAATTTCTTTATATATCAATTTATTTATCCATAATTTTATAAAACAAATCACGCTAGATTTATTTTATTAATTAAACCAAATAAATTGGTTTATCCCCTTTATTGTGGCCGGCCAAACCAAAGGGGTTTGGCACCCTCTTTGGCCGGCCAAACCGAGCCGAACCGTCGCGAATTAAACTCATTTAATTCGCTCAATAAGCCTTCAAAAGACTCAGTCATTTTTAGCTTACATTGCGCCTCTGATTAATTCAGATTCGACTTATTTCTCTTGATTGGGAAATCCAATTCTCAACTCGTTTTAAATCCCTCGGATTACTCGTAGTGCGTGTGACTAAATAGGCTTTCGATTTATGTTGGTCGTCTATAATCAACTAATTATAGAGCGATCATGAGTGGCACCTAGTAGTACATCATGACCCCAAATTAATCGAAAGATCAACGGTTGACCTCAGAAGTAATTCTGAAACCCTTCAGCAGCTCTAATAAATTGTGCCTCATTCCCTTCACCATCTTATACCCACTTGGTTCAGGACATGGTCTGTTTGTGTCAGTCCCCACTAGACTGACTACGTCACACCTAGCCCAAGTAGTGTCTTTCTCGTCCTTTGGATTTCTAATTACTCTCATATATTTTAGAGACTCGCACTCTAAACATGATATGCTCTGGCCAGAGGCTTTGAGTAACAATCCGACGATAGGCCTGGGTATACATCTCCTCGCAAGGAGTGGTGAATCCTTTGTAGGCTGTTCAAACATCTTCGGGCACTTCGGCTTATACCCAATCATCCTGGGTCCACACCTCCTTGGAGATGCTTGCTTAAGATGTTAAATTATAAGTCTCCATGACCAAGATGACTTGAACACCACAAGTCAAAGGAACATCACACTTAAGCTGTAGTAAGAACTTCATTGACATATCTATATAGATAACCATATGAAGTCTTACAGCTAGTCACTCCAATGAACTAGTTCCCTTAACTAGCATCCATGTTTATCTCCAGACATCCCAATATCGCCAGCCAGTGAGAATCAGCTGATTAGAGAATAACCCATGCTAGTCTCAACAAAATTGATAGTGTCCGTTTTTATCAATTCATCGACTAGGGATATTTTCAATACTTCACAATTGCACATGTAGAGATAATCACTAGTTGTGATCCCATCACAAATTCTCTTATGCTGTGAATTGTATTACGGACATTCAGTAGATGAGTTTAAGATCCCAATCAAATACACAAACATGTATACTCAAATAGTGAATTCTCATTTATTAAAACAAATGTTTACAATCATAAGGCGATTGCCTTAGGACACTTCTCTCATATCACTAACAAACTCCCACTTGGCCTAATACCAATCGCTACGGTATCCAATACCACAGGCTCTAACATGACCCTCAAACTTGTTCTGAGGCAAGGCCTTAGTTAAAGGATCCGCTAAATTCCTTTCAGTGGGAATTTTCTCAATTTGTATATCATTCCTACTTATAATCTCTCTGATCAGATGATAGCGGCGAAACACGTGTTTGGATCGTTGATGAGACCTTGGTTCCTTCGCTTGTGCAATAGCTCCATTTTTGTCGCAGTAAACCGGCACTGCTTCTACAATGGTTGGAACCACACCAAGTTCGGAGACGAACTTCTTGATCCAGACTGCTTCCTTTGCTGCTTCCGAAGCTGCGATATATTCCGCTTCCGTGGTAGAATCTGCTACTGTGTCTTGTTTGGAACTTTTCCAACTTACTGCGCCTCCATTCAAAGTAAATATGTATCCAGACCGAGATTTGGAGTCATCCTTATCTGTCTGGAAACTGGCATCTGTATACCCACGTATTACCATATCTCCTTCTCCATATATTAGGAACACATCCTTAGTTCTTCTTAAGTACTTAAGGATTGTCTTGACAGCCGCCCAATGATCCATTCCTGGATCCGACTGGTATCTGCTTATGACGCTCAAAGCATACGATACATCGGGCCTTGTACATAACATAGCATACATGATAGATCCTATCGTGGATGCATAAGGAATCTTATTCATGCAAATCCTCTCGTCTTCTGTCTCCCAGGTCTTTCATGGAGAAAGTTTTGGACAACCAAATTTTAACTGTCTGTAAAACTGATATATCGTTTCCTATAAGTAATATGTCATCGACATATTATACTAGGAATACGACTGCACTCCCACTAACCTTCTTGTACACACAAGGTTCGTCAGGATTTTGTGAGAAATCAAACTCTTTGATTGTCTCATCAAAACGGATATTCCAGCTCCTTGATGCTTGCTTCAGTCCATATATGGATCGTCGAAGCTTGCATACTTTGGTTTTATCAACCGATGTAAAACCTTCAGGTTGTATCATGTATACATCCTCAAGCAGGTTTCCATTAAGGAAAGTTGTTTTCACATCCATTTGTCATATCTCATAATCATAATGAGCTGCTATAGCTAGGAGCATCCGAATGGATTTAAGCATAGCTACTGGCGAATAGGTTTCGTCATAATCAATTCCTTGCTTCTGACGATCTCCTTTTGCCACTAATCTAGCCTTAAAGGTAACAACATTACCTTCCATGTCGGTTTTCTTTTTGAAAACCCACTTGCACCCTATGGGCTTAATCCCTTCAGGTGGGTTAACCACGTCCCATACTTGGTTTTCGTACATGGAATCCATTTCCGACTTCATGGCCTCAAGTCATTTGTCCCTTTCTGAACTTTTTAGAACATCTTCATAACTGATAGGTTCGTCATCGCTTATGAGTAACACGTCGTTCGATTGACTTATGAGAAATCCGTATCTCTCTTGAATATTGCGTTCCTATCAGATCTACGAAGAGGTGGTGTAGTTTTAGGTTCAACTGATAGCTCATCATTATGATGTATTGGTTGTGGGTCTAGACTTGGTGTCTCTGTAATGTCTATTGGAGTTTCATGAATTTCATCAAGTTCAATGCCACTCCCACTATTTTCTTGTAAAAGAAATTCTTTTTCCAGAAATATAGCATGCCTTGAAATAAACACCTTTTGTTCCAAGGGATGATAGAATTGGTAACCCTTCGTTTCCTTAGGGTATCCAATAAATAGACATTTATCAGACTTAGCATCCAATTTGTCTGATACAATCCGCTTCACATAAGCCGGACAACCCCATATTTTAAGGTGAGTTAAGTGGGGTTTCTTACTATTCCATGTCTCATATGGAGTAGTGGAGACTACCTTGGTCGGGACTCTGTTTAGCAAGTAAACAGCTGTCTTAAGTGCATAACCCCAAAAGGATTTTGGAAGAGTTGCATGATTCATCATAGACCTAACCATGTCCATCAAGGTTCGGTTGCGCCTCTCAGATACACCATTATGCTGTGGTGTATACGGCGGAGTCCATTGGGACAATATCCCATTGTCCCTTAGATAATCTTGAAACTCTTGACTTAAGTATTCACCACCTCGATCGGATCGAAGTATCTTAATACTTTTGCCAAGCTGTTTCTCTACTTCATTTCTGAACTCTTTGAATTTCTCAAAGGCTTCAGATTTGTGTTTCATCAAGAACACATACCCGAATCGTGAGTGATCATCGATAAAGGTAATGAAGTAGCTATAGCCTCCTTGTGCAAGAGTTGACATTGGTCCACATACATCAGTATGTATTAGACCAAGTAATTCTCCCACTGGATTACCTTTTCCAGAAAAGGGTAATTTGGTCATCTTGCCTTTTAAGCATGATTCGCATGTATCAAATGAACCGGGTTCAAATGATTCCAGAATTCCACATCGGTGTAATTCGGTCATACGTTTCTTACTTACATGGCCAAGACGGCAATGCCAAGTGTAGGAGTCTATTCGAGCACGTTTGTTGCTAACTTCGATATTGAAAATGTCACCGGATATATCTAACGTGTAGATACCATTGCACAAAGTTCCATTCCCATAAAGAACGCTATTTTAAGTTATGTAACAACAATTGTTACTAAAAGTTAAATGATAACCCTTTTCATTCAAACATGAAATAGATACCATGTTCTTTATTAACGAAGGAACAAAATAACAATTATCCAATTCTAAGACACGTCCAGTAGGGAGCTTTAGCAAATATGTTCCGATGGCAACAGCAGCAACCTTTGCTCCGTTTCCAATTCGCAAATTTGCTTCTCCTTTGACGAGTCTTCTTCTATTCCTTAGCCCCTGTATGTCATTACATATATGTGAGCTACACCCAGTATCAAGTACCCAGGTATTTGAGGAAATAGAGTTACATTCAATAACGAAGATACTTGAAGAGGATGGGGCATCGGATGCCTTCTCTTTCAAGGACTCAAGATAAACTTCGCAGTTTCTTCGCCAGTGACCCTCCTTGCCACAGTGATGACAAGTGCTTTTTAGGGTATTTTCAGTCTTTTTGGCCTTTTTCTTCTTTCCCTTATTCGGTTCTTTGGCCTTCCTCTTAGAACCTTTCTTCGAGGAACCAACTAACAGTACCGTCTTTTGATCCTGCTTTACAAAAGGCTCTACAGTCTTCAGCAGGTTGAGCAACTCAGGAAACTGGTCTGGAGTTGCATTTTCAGGAGGACGGTTGGGAAGTTGATCTTCAAGGACATAAGCAAGCTTCTTTGCCTTGAGGACTATCCTCAAGTTTCGAAGCCAGTCCATGAAGTTTGGCCCAGTCAGTTTATTGGTGTCCAAAATGGAACGCAAATTCAGAGAAGACATGATCGAGTGATTATCCTAGAAATACAAATTGAGCTTATGTGAGAAGAATGATTAAAGAATGTATCAACATACATTAATAAAATCCTATTTATTTTTCAAATTGAATAACCCTTTTTATCAATTCGGGAGATTGTAGGAACATCTCCAAATAGGTTGATATCCAACCATAGATAAGAACAACCATGGCTGTGGCCATCAAGTTATTCTTAGCTATGAAGGTAGGTAATTATACCGATTACACATCACATATATGTAACTATCACTTTATGCTATCAACTAATTGAATGTTTGCATAAATCATTGGATTGTTAACTCATTAACAAGTATGCATCATTATACATAGCACCCAACTGCACCTCTCTTCACATCGACCATGGCTGTGGCACAACAAATCGATGCTCTAAGCTTAAGGCTGACCCATTAATCAAGAAATAGTTTTAATATGGTTGGCGCTCATTCAACCGCTTAGTCAGGCTTGGATGTGTCCAACAACCAAAACTAAGGATTGACCTCTGACTCCAACTATATTATTCATAAACTAATTCCATGGTTTGAACATGTTGAGGTTCAAGCCGGGCATGGATGTGTCCATCAACCCAAACGAGAAACAAAACTCCGATTCTAACCATATTAATGGAAGGTGTTGGCCTTAATATTTTGTAAGGGGTTTTGGGTCTCATCTTTTCTTTTCTAAGCACATTCATAACATTATGTCATGACTAACGATTTCCTTAATAAAGTATGTATGTGACTTAATTTATCAAGTCTCATTGATTAAATTAGGAACCGGATTTCTTAATTATAATTTCATACTTTATTTAAGGAATTGTTTTGGGAAACAATTTCCTAAATTGTCATAATCAATTTCGGAAATAATATGTTTAAGACTTTGATTTCTCTAAATCAAATCTTATTAAATTAAGAGACAAATCCCTTAATTCAACTACATATTATTTTCATGAAAATCTCATTTAAGAAAACTCTATAGGAAACCATTTTCCTAATTAATTTTGGAGACAACAATATGTAAGAGCATCACCTCTTAAAACATATTTTATTCATGGATTTAATTAATTACAACAAATCGTTTTCTAAGGGTGGCTCCCCGAGGCTCAGATACCCAAAGAAAAGTAATTTGTTGTAAATCCAATTGGACGGCTCCCCGAGGCTCAATCCAAATCAAACATGACAATTTCAATTTAAAATTGGGAAATTAAATTACAACAACTAACTTTAAATTGGACGGCTCCCCGAGGCTCAATCCAAAATAAAGAATTTTGTTGTCAATTTAAAAACCAATTCAAATTTAATTGACAATTAACAGTCCATGAATTTGTCAAGACTTTCTTAAAAGAAAGTGCCCAAAATTGCGAGATTTCATAATAGGTTTTTCAGAATAATTGTAAGTTTCCGGTACAAAGAAAAAATTACATATTTCCAAAATTGGAAAATTTCTAAAATAGAAAAATTTCCAAAATTAGAAAGTTTTCAAAGATGGGAAGTTTTCACAATTATTATAAAATTTCAGAAACTAGAAAATTTCAAACGTTTGCGAAATTTCATGAGGATTTCCAAACTTTGAAATTCCTAAATCTAAAATTTATTATAATTGGAAAGTTTCCATAATTGAAAAAAAATTTCCAAAATTGAGATCATGACAAAGTTTTCCACAAAACAATTATATGATTATGTCGAACACTAACCGGCTCTGATACCACTGTTGGGACCGGGTGCATGTCGACAAGGATACGGGTTCGTAAAATTTTAAATTTTTACGTGCAGCGGAAGAATTAGCATAAAATAATTTCTTAAATTATTTTAATCACGTATCTAGCATGCAACCTTATGGTGTGTGGACATAATCATAAAATAAAACTTTGCGGAAAAGTAAACTAATTTACCAAGTACCTCGCATAACTCGAAGTAAGGGACGAGATCTAACCGTAGCGTCCCTTGGAAGCTTCGCCTCTATTCGCGTCCATGCCGAGTTCTCTTCGGAATGACTTCGCAAAGTCACGAGTTTTGTGCCAACGAGAACTACTAGATTCTCTAAAGGCACAACTAGAAGAACAAGAGAAAAGATAGGAAACTAACCACCAAGATTCGAATCTCAATTCCGGGAAAGGAAGGAAGGAGACGCGATCCGCTTCTTCTTCTTCGGGGTCTTCTTGGTGGATGAAGCTCACGCCCACCTTGGGAGTTGCGCCGGCCCTAGGGGAGGAGAGAGAGAGTCGGCCCTAGAGAGAGAGACGCCGGCCCTAGAGAGAGAGAGGCGTGTAGAGAGAGAGAGAGAGAGAGGAGCAACTAATCTCTTGATTAATTGATTGGAATTAAGGGCTTGCCTTTGGTTCCTTTATATAGTTGCTTCTCCCTTGCCAAGTCTCCTCTTTAACGGAATTTTTCCATAAGAAATTTATCCTATAAATTCTCTTATTAATTATTCCGTTTAAGCCAAGTTTTATTATAACTAACTTTATAATAAAATAAATACTTTTTCTCCTTTTATTATGGAATAAATTTTATAAGAAATTTATAAACTTTCTTATTATGGAAAAATCAATTCATAATTGATTTTATAAAATTAAAATAAACCATTCTATGGATCATTTTAATTTCCATAAAAAGAATAAATTTCTATAAATTTATTTATATAAATTTCTTTATACAAATTTATTTATCCATAAAATAAATCTTCTCTCTTTTTAATTATGGAATAAAATTTGTATAAGATTTTCTTATCATGGAAAAATCAATTCATAATTGATTTTATAAATTAAAATTAAACCAATTCATGGTTCATTTTAATTTCCATAAAAAGAATAAATTTCTACAAATTTCTTTATAAATCTCTTTATATAAATTTCTTTATATATCAATTTATTTATCCATAATTTTATAAAACAAATCACGCTAGATTTATTTTATTAATTAAATCAAATAAATTGGTTTATCCCCTTTATTGTGGCCGGCCAAACCAAAGGGGTTTAGCACCCTCTTTGGCCGGCCAAACCGAGCCGAACCGTCGCGAATTAAACTCATTTAATTCGCTCAATAAGCCTTCAAAAGACTCAGTCATTTTTAGCTTCCATTGCGCCTCTGATTAATTCAGATTCGACTTATTTCTCTTGATTGAAAAATCCAATTCTCAACTCGTTTTAAATCCCTCGGATTACTCGTAGTGCGTGTGACTAAATAGACTTTCGATTTATGTTGGCCGTCTATAATCAACTAATTATAGAACGATCATGAGTGGCACCTAGTAGTACATCATGACCCCGAATTAATCGAAAGATCAATGGTTGACCTTAGATGTAATTCTGAAACCCTTCAGCAGCTCTAATAAATTGTGCCTCATTCCCTTCACCATCTTATACCCACTTGGTTCAGGACATGATTTGTTTGTGTCAGTCCCCACTAGACTGACTACGTCACACCTAGCCCAAGTAGTGTCTTTCTCGTCCTTTGGATTTCTAATTACTCTCATGTATTTTAGAGACTCGCACTCTAAACATGATATGCTCTGGCCAGAGGCTTTGAGTAACAATCCGACGATAGGCCTGGGTATACATCTCCTCGCAAGGAGTGGTGAATCCTTTGTAGGCTGTTCAAACATCTTCGGGCACTTCGGCTTATACCCAATCATCCTGGGTCCACACCTCCTTGGAGATGCTTGCTTAAGATGTTAAAGTATAAGTCTCCATGACCAAGATGACTTGAACACCACAAGTCAAAGGAACATCACACTTAAGCTGCAGTAAGAACTTCATTGACATATCTATATAGATAACCATATGAAGTCTTACAGCTAGTCACTCCAATGAACTAGTTCCCTTAACTAGCATCCATGTTTATCTCCAGACATCCCAATATCGCCAGCCAGTGAGAATCAGCTAATTAGAGAATAACCCATGCTAGTCTCAACAAAATTGATAGTGTCCGTTTTTATCAATTCATCGACTAGGGATATTTTCAATACTTCACAATTGCACATGTAGAGATAATCACTAGTTGTGATCCCATCACAAATTCTCTTATGCTGTGAATTGTATTACGGACATTCAGTAGATGAGTTTAAGATCCCAATCAAATACACAAACATGTATACTCAAATAGTGAATTCTCATTTATTAAAATAAATATTTACAATCATAAGGCGATTGCCTTAGGACACTTCTCTCATATCACTAACAGTTTTTTTGTTCATAGTTTGCAAAAGCAGAGTACTCCCAAGATGAAATTGATGAAGTGCGCTCCGCGATAGCTGATTGTATACAGGATTATATTTGATAATAGGTATGTAAATGTTAGTTACTAAGGTTTAAACTTTTCCTGATAAATGTTAGTTACTAAGCTTTCGGGTGATATTCCCCTGAATCAAACAATATACATCAACAATATTTTTTTTAGAGATGTTGTAACCTGAGATTATTTTTTATACGTTGGAGAACAATTAGTTTAGTGGACATGAAAGTTACTTAGATGTTCAAGTAGATTCGTTGAACAATAGAGTCGTACTAGTTTGGCCAAATTCCTTTTAATGTTGTGGTCTAAAACTTGCAGAAACTTGATATTTAGTTGCTTTCTTGCATCTCTACTTGAATTTGCAGCCTAGCCTTTCAGTTTCCTTATAATTACAAGTGTTGATACATGCATATCTTTTTTGTTTGTTTGTTTGTTAATTTGTTATTTTTGTTGTTTGTTGATACATATCTTCATGGATCATTTTTTACTGGACATATGCATTTAATAGAATAACTAATTAGAGTGTTTGTTCTCTTTTTTCCAGCTGCAGGGACTTGTTCGTGATCATGTTCGAAGACTATTAATCTGACTTTCCAAGCTATAATTTTTGTGATTTGAACTTCATTGTAAGTTTAGTTGGGTCAGAATTATATATAATTTGAACTCTTGTAATTTGGGTCAGAAGATACTTTAGTAGTTTCGTCTGTAGAAAGGTTTTTGGACAGAAGATACTTTTGTGGTTTCGTCTGTAGAAAGGTTGTGGTGGATCTTTATTGTAAATATGTTGATGATGTTTGATATATATAGTTTTTGTTTCGAGGTTAAATTATTGCCTTTTAATTGAAAATATAATGGTGAATTCGGTATAAACGACAACAGAGAATATAATAAAAGACAACACAGTCATAAACTGTTGTCGAATATAATAAAAGACAACGATGAATTCGGTATACGACAACAGTTAAACACCGTTGTTAAAACTCATCTAAACGACAACAGTGAAAACCCTAAACGACAACAGTGACAAACTGTTGTTATTGATATACGACAACGGTTATAAAACTGTTGTCGAATATAATAAAAGACAACAGTGAAAAGCTGTTGTCAAAATGTTGTCGAATGTGATATACGACAACAGTGGAAAATTGTTGTCAAACTGTTGTCGTAGACCAAAACGACAACAGTGATTCACTGTTGTCGTAGACCCTCTTTAACAACATGGCCTTTAACAACAGTGGTATTTAGCATACGATAATAATGATTCATTATTATTGAATGTATTTTTTCTAGTAGTGCAAGGAAAAGGGAAACATGGTGCAGGCATCGACTGCCAGTGAGCAGCTACCGGTGTTGGGTCGGACGCCCGGCGGAATGGCTCCACGAGCATGTGTAAGGGAGAGACGCGTCCGAGAGGTGTAGGAAATTAAACTTACGGAAATGGATTCAATCAACTTCCGGGTTAAAAAAGAGTAGTCTCATGTAAGATTTCCTAAACCGTAACTGATCTCATTAAAATATAAAAAATTCATAAATTCATTTTAATTCCGAAAAATTCTCTATATCTTTATATGTCTATATATTTATTTATAGTCAGTTATTTTTATTATTTAGTGTTAAATTAATTCAACAATTTTAACTTATAAGTTAGCATCGTATCCCTTACTAACAAAAAAAAATTGATCCTTAAATTTTTAACTTAGAGTATAACACTAAGATATCCTCGGCAATATGAGTAGAACAAAATTTACACTTCCATATTATAATATGGAAGTTGTTATAAGCTTCAGCTAAAATTAAAATTAAGGGGTAACAACTAGGCAATATGTCCTATGCAGTACGTCCCTATACTGATCTATTCTAGTATATATTTTGAAAAGTCCCAAAATGTCAGGGAGCAAGCTTCGATCCCTTATGAAGCTACATGAAGATCTATTTCAAAAGTAGATGATCCACTACTTTATGGGATAGCAATCCACCGTGCTTTCGCTACTCTCTCATTGTTACCTACCTAATTATTGTGGCCAAAATTCACCAAATGTAAACATTCTTTCCAGATGCCTTCAAAGTCTCTTACGCATGCTCATAATAGATCCTCTAGTCTTTGAATGGTGTGTTCAATCTGTCTGTTTGTCTGAGAGTAAAAGGTTGTACTGCAACGACATTCTGTCCTCATAGAGCTTGTTGGAATTCCTACAAGAATCGTGAGATGAAACACGAGTCAAGGTAATAAATGATACTCAAGGATATTCCATGAAGTCTGGTGATTTCCCTGTAGTATAATTTTGCCAAACGAAACAAAGAGTCGGCATATGGGTTGGTAGAAAATGAGCGGACTTGTTTAATCAACGATCACCAAATCTATTCATATTTCTTCCAAGTTCTTGATAATCCTACTACAAAGTTATTGTAATGTGTTCTTATTTTCAGTCAGCTACAACTTCTTCTAAAGTAATTCTACTGGTCTTTGACGTTTCTTGTGGAGTATAGGTCCATTGGGCCATTTTGACGTTGTCTTCACTTATTGTCACATCAACCATCACTGCAAAGTCTACACTATTCTTTTTCATATCATTCTACTAGTAGGAGCGTTTTAGACCTTAATACAAATGGTTGCCTCCTAGATGAATCGTGAATTATGATCGATGTACTTCCTAGAATAGCTCTTTTTTAATCGGGTGTGTCGCGAGAACACATGATCTATTTTGAAAATGGAGTCTCATCCTCAACACCTATAGCATCTATATGTACTTTTGAATTTTGTTTATTATTTAAGAATTTGAGGGTGTTGATCACCAACTTGTGCTTAGTTGATTTGTTTGTTGATCTCAAATAGGGTGTTAACGGCCCTGACCCCTACATTCTGAATTAGTATCAATCGGCGCCTTAGGAGAATCTATGTTCTCTGCATCTAGATTGTATATCACAGTGTTTGCTAATAGCTTCCAAAGTTGCCCTTGATCACGACCGAGTGTAGGGTTGTCACTAGGTAACATTCCGACTATGACCAAGAAAGTACTTAACAGAAAGGTATAGTAACAACAGACATATCCTTCAGCTTGTCTTGAGCTCCCAAATTAAAACTCGAAATTCATAAATCAAAACGAGATAGAAATATCAAAATACAAAACCCATAATTGGACTATGCTCTAATATCAATAAAATTATTATGTCCCGAGGGTATATTTGTTTGTGAGACCGAATAGTATCTTGTAGTTAGGAATGGATTCAGAAATTAGAGTTAGATTGGTCTATATTCTAGGATAGCCATAGCCCATATTTGAATTTGTCTCTGATCTCAAAAAAACTAAATTGTTAATTATTAACAAAAGAGAAATATAGAACATCCATTTTAACTTTGAATTTTTCCCTCAATTTAATCTCACTAGACAAATCTAAATATTAACTTATATTTAATATCAATTATATATCTTTTGTCTGTGTATATAACAATTTAAGGAGATAAAAACATTATAAACTCGGTGTAAAATTTAAGGAGATAAAAACATTATAAACTCGGTGCAAAATTATCCTAAGATTTATCCACTCCCGAACTTTTTTGAAAACTCCAATCTATAAAAAAAAATAACGTAAGATTTTAATATAATCCTAAATGACCTGATAATTAATCCCCGATATTATTTAAATTAATCAAATAATTTAATAAATTTAAATCATTTAATTTGATTATTATTCATTTATAATTTACTTTCTTAATTACTTAATTACTTACCAATCAAATTGACATTTTAATTATCTTTCTAATTCTCCATTAATGAATTAAAATTATTCTCAGTCAATTTATCAAAACGTTTCCTGTCATTTAATTAATTAACCCCTACATCTTTTTTTTTTCTTCCTTTTAGCTTCCTATAGCTTTTCTACTTTCCCTTTGTCGCGAAGAGCCAAATCAACGGAAACTTCGGAAATTTGGAGGAAGGAAAAAATCACCTAGCTGCTACTAGAACTGTTAAATAGCACTCAAAGCAATGCTGGAGGATACCACCCGATACACCTCCTCTCCATCACATTTTTCTCTAAGCAAAGAAAGAAAATGCTTAGGGAGCATTTAATTTTTATTTTTCATTCTTATTTTCTTTTTTCATTCTCTGAAAGGGAGCATTTGGTTTATTTCAGTTTCTATTTTTATTTTTCAGAAAATCATATTTCTCATTTTCTAAAGAATGAGTTTATTTCATTCTCTATTTTTTTCAAAAAAAAACTATATCTTTTTTTGAAAAATACAAATCAAACATATTTTTTGAAAAATTATATTTTTTATAAAAAATAAAAATGGAAAACAAGCCTACCTAACGTAGCCTACAGTTTTCTAGAAAACATATTTGGTTTATAGTTTTCACGCTTATTTTCTAAAAAAAGATATATTATTTTTTAGAAAACCAGTGACTGAAATAAAATTATCTTTTAATAAATAAAAAATATAATTTTCTAAAAAATAAAAATAAAAAATAGAGCAAACTAAACGCTTCCACAGAATGATAAGGACAACTTCTCCATTCTCTGGAAGTGTTTTACTATGCCACTTGAGGTATGCGGTTGCGAACAACAAGCAACAAAGGAATCAACACTGTTAGGGATTTAGGAATTAGGACAATGCTATCGCCCAATGTAGTCTTTACCTGGATCTGTCTATGCCCATAGTGACAATATGAAAAATAATTGATACATATTAAATTAAAGCCAACATAGATATCAATACATTATAAAAATAACTAAATTATTAAATACTAATACATGTATGCATCTACATGTAGATATAATAAAACTAAATAAGTTACTATTTTAATAAGACTCTAAGAGTCTATATGAAATGAAAAGCAACTAAATAAAAATAATAGAAAAAACAAAATCCAATAACTCGAAGTCGAGTGGGACCAGCAAGTATTAATCTCCGAGTGACGCTAAGGTAGTTAACACAGTACGTCCTCTACCTACTAACCTGGAAGTTAAAAAAAAAATAAGGGGTAGTGAGTACAATAACTCAACGGGTACAAGAAGGATAGTGTATGATTCTAATCGTAAGGAGATCAAAGAAAGAAGTCTTAGTAATATTACTTACTAACAAAAGTAAGTGCATCAATATAATTGTCGCGCCCCCAGAGGCACATGCTTCCTCGAAAATCGGGCAGCATCTCCCCTGTATGGCGGACAATATGGAGCAACAATACATACCATCTCACATATATAGCTTAGCCACATGCGGCTAGCATCACAACAATATATAAAAGACACTCTCACGCAGTTTATATCAATACAAAATAAAGGAATGGCTCAGCCAACAAAAACATAAAGAAAGTCTACATACCAGTGAATACGACAAAATCCAACTAATACCTGACAAATAAAATAACTGCGAAACAAATCAAATACTAAACCAAACCAAAACGACCGACACGATGGAACCGAGGGACTGGGGGCTAGCAACTGGATCATCTCCTGGCTCCAAGCAATACCACTACCTGCTATCTGAAAACAACAAAAAAAGGAAAGCAGGGGTGGTGAGTCCGGGCGGACTCTGCGGGTATATGAGCAGACAAATAAGCATGGCATAATAAGGATAAACAGAGTAGAGAACTCAACAGTGTACAGTCCATAAGAATTATTGAATTTACCTATCATGCATAACATATATCAATCGACATGGTATAAAGTCCGAATAACGACTAAGCAGGTCTAAAACAACTCCATAACAATAATATCAAGATATACATGCATGTCAAACATGTGCAACAATCATAGCTCATATAAGTGCATCAAACACAAGCAAATGCATAAAAGAAATATGTATGCACATGATGCAATGACATGTGTCACCCCTGACGCCAGTCAAGCCGTCAACACATCCCATCTGTGTGACCGAGTGGGTAGGGCTGTGACAACTGTACCACTCCAACAACAACAATAACCAACAATAACAATAATACCACATAAGGCGTGGTTGAGTGGACAGGATGCTGGGAAATATACACTCCGAACCCACGGTACATCGGGGGGGAGCTATCACAACTACAATATCCCTCAAAAAAACAAAAAACAGTGAGGGTGAGCCACCAACGGCTCATCCCTCTAAAACAACAGTGAGGGTGTCACTGTCTGGCATGACAGGACAAACACTCGCACTCTAACCACTACCATGACATCATGTGGTTGAGTGAATCGAGCAACAATATGACTAACGACGGCTCAACTAAATGTAAGCCAACAGTCGTTAGTATGCAACGTGCAAGTATGGTGCATGATATACGATGCACAAACAACCGAAGAAACCACGATGCAATAAAATCCAACGAGTGAAACATGCATCGATACAACCAACCAGAAACCGAAATCCAACGATTACGCATCTACACTACTAGGTAGGGTATTTCTAGTACCAAATAAACCTTATGGTGTTTAATGAACTTCTAAGTGCTCGCGTACAAGCGGCACTTTACAAAACAAAAAATCAATATAGGACTGTACGGATATAAACTTGGAATACTCGAAGATCAACGAAGAATAAGTCTCAACGACGATGTTTAAATAACGACAAAGAACAAGGTCAAGTAACCTACTTAGACATAACAGCCATGCTTAAAGGTAAAGGAAACTACAAGAGCACAAAGGAGAAGTACCCGCCTTTTAATTGTAGAAATCCGTAAACAAGGACTTTTCACGATCCACCAAACAAGTCCGAATCAGGGTCCTTATCACGGATATAATTTAGCCATTTATACATAAATAGAAATAATAATATAAACAGTAATTAGTTAAACTAACTACTAACCATCTAAGAGTAAACCTAAAAATTACCTTTATCATTTAATTATCAAATAAATGATTTAGCTCCTAATTTTTAATTTGCATCATCCCTACAAATCCCAGTAGCAATTGTTTCATAACAGACTTGTTACAAGGAATTGAAACACCAATTACTTTCCAATTCCCATATATTGCTCACGGCAATACATCACTACTAGAAAACTACTCCAAACTACTCATACCAACAATCTATTTATTCTCAAACTTCAACCAACTTAAAACATGCATTCTCCTCAAGAATCCAACTCACTGCCACCCAAAAACTTAAATTCTCTTTTATCCCATAACATATATCATAGCAGAATAAAAAGTTACCCACAGCAAGATCTAAACACGATCAACAATTACTCTTGATGTCAGAGAAAATTGGCAGGGATGAGCCGACGCTAGGGCACGGCTTGGGAGTAAACGCGCGCTCGTCCTTGGTGGTTCTCGATTGCTTGGTGGAGAGGTCCGGCGAATCCTTGGCCTGTTGCGCAAGGGAGAGGGATATCACCTAGGGTTTGCGGTGAGATGTTACAGAGGGAGAAGAGATCCATTCGGCTAGGACTTAAATCGAGAGGGAGAAGGAAAACTCACCTCCAGGAGAACTCTACACCGGCGAAGGGCGGCGTCGGCGTCGGCTAGGGTTGCGGCGCGTCGAAGGAGAAGGTTGCGTCGGGCGAAAACTGCTCGCGCGGCGCTGCAGGTGTCGAGGCGAAGAAAAGGAACGGCTCGGGATATAACTTAGGGCTTTAGAGGCTTTTTATATAACTAAGTTTTCGACTTTTGCAAATAAACCCAGCAGGTTTGAAAAATTACCACTAGGCCCCTAACTTCCAAAATTTTACCTTTTCAACCCTATTAAAACTCAGTATTTAACATTCTCCCCCACTAACAAAAATTTGGTCCCCAAATTTAACTAACAAACCAAACAAATACTAACCAACCAGCACAGGTATCAACACCTCAACTATCATATAACACGAAATGAAAACCAACCATACGCACCTCAAGTAAACAAATGAGGGTAGCGAGCTCTGATCACATCCTCGAGCTCCCAAGTAGCTTCCCCATCAGAGTGATGCTGCCAACCAACTTTAACCAATCGAACTGTCTTGTTCCTCAACCGATGCTCTTTGCGGTCCAGAATCCGCATAGGCACCTCCTCATAAGTCGCGTCTGGCTGCAGTGTGACCGGCACCTCCGATAACACATGTGTAGGATCCGGTACATATTTCCTCAGCATGGAAACATGGAACACATCGTGAACTCCAGCCAATGACGGTGGTAACGCCAAACGATAAGCAACAGCTCCAATCCGCTCTAGAATCTG
Organism: Boesenbergia rotunda; assembly: GCA_024364735.1. Lineage (NCBI taxonomy): Eukaryota > Viridiplantae > Streptophyta > Magnoliopsida > Zingiberales > Zingiberaceae > Boesenbergia > Boesenbergia rotunda. The sequence continues at coordinate 116,078 of JAGFNQ010002758.1, read as the reverse complement.
GAAAGGTCCAATATAGCGTGGAGCTAGCTTACCTCGCAACCCAAACCTCTTCACCCCTTTCGTGGGTGATACTCGTAAGAATACGTGATCGCTGACGGAGAACTCCAAGGGTCTGCGTCTCCGATCTGCATAACTCTTCTGACGATCCTGAGCCTCTGACAGCCTACGTCTGATAACACGGACTAGCTCTGCGTCATGCTGAATACTCTGAGGACCTAGCAACTGAGATTCCCCAACCTCTACCCAAAGGGTGGGTGTCCTGCAAGCTCTACCATACAACGCCTCGAAAGGTGCCATCTGAATAGCCGAATGATAGCTATTATTATAAGCAAACTCAACCAAATGCAGGTGATCCTCCCAGTTGCCTCCAAAGTCCATAACGCAAGACCTCAACAAATCCTCCAGTGTCTGAATGGTACGCTCAGACTGTCCGTCTGTCTGTGGATGAAAGGCTGTACTAAATCGAAGCTCGGTACCCATGGCCTGCTGCAAACTCTGCCAAAACCACGAAGTGAAACGCGGGTCTCTGTCTGATATGATGCTCAGAGGAACACCATGTAACCTGATAATCTCACGGCAGTACAACTCTGCAAGTTTGTCCAGAGAATCTGTCCTCTGAATACCCAAGAAATGAGCAGATTTGGTTAATCGATCCACGATCACCCAAATCGCATCGTGTCTTCTACGAGACCTCGGTAGTCCAACAACAAATCCATCGTGATATGCTCCCACTTCCACTCAGGAAGAGGGATCTTCTGTAGTAATCCAGCAGGTCTCTGATGCTCGGCCTTCACCTGCTGGCATACTAGACATCTAGCAACAAAATCCGCATGTCTTTCTTCATACCATTCCACCAGTAGGAACGTCTCAAATCTCGATACATACGGGTTCCACCTGGATGAATGGCAAACCGAGATCGATGAGCCTCCTGAAGTAACTCCTCCATGACCGGATGTGACTTAGGTACGCACAATCTCCCTCGGAAATGTAGAATACCCTCGTCATCACGTGTAAAGTCAGTCTGCTGCTCGGAGGCTATCCGGCTGCCTAAGGACTGCAGATGCTGATCACTAGCTGAGCCTCTCTGATCTTCGTCCTGATCGAAGACTGAGCAACCATAGTCACCAACAATCCTTTCTCTGTTTGACCCTGCTCCTCCAGTCCCAACTCTGAGAAGCTCTGAACTAAATCGGTGACCATAACCCGGTGCAAGCCAGAACACTCCGGGATTTTCTGCTGAGTGCATCCGCAACTACATTAGCTTTCCTGGATGGTAGCTAATAGTACAATCATAGTCCTTCAAGAATTCCATCCATCTTCTCTGACGAAGATTTAGCTCCTTCTGAGTGAATAAATACTTGAGGCTCTTGTGATCTGTGAAAATCTCAAACGTGACGCCATAGAGATGATGTCTCCATATCTTCAGGGCAAAAATAATGGCTGCAAACTCTAAGTCATGAACTGGATAATTCTTCTCATGCTCCTTCAGCTGACGAGAAGCATAAGAGACTACCCGTCCATGCTGCATCAAAACTGCACCCAAACCCTGATGTGAAGCGTCAGTGTAGAGTACAAATCCGTCCTCGCCTGAAGGTAACACCAATACAGGCGCAGACACCAATCGTCGCTTGAGCTCCTGAAAACTAGTCTCGCAAGCTTCTGTCCAAACAAATTTCACGCCTTTTCTGGTCAGACGTGTCAACGGTGAAGCGATACTGGAAAACCCCTCAACAAATCGGCGATAATAACCAGCCAATCCGAGAAAACTGCGCACCTCCTGAACTGACTTAGGCTGTTCCCAACTGGTGACAGCCTCAATCTTCTGGGGATCTACGGAAATACCTCTACTGGAAACAACGTGTCCGAGAAAACCCATAGAAGACAACCAGAAAGCACACTTGCTAAACTTTGCATACACTGCTCCCGTCGGAGCGTCTCCAGAACGATACGGAGGTGGCGTGCATGTTACTCCTCGGAACGGGAGTAAATTAGTATGTCGTCGATGAAAACAATAACGAACTGATCCAAATACTCCATAAAAACCCGATTCATCAGATCCATAAATACTGCAGGAGCATTGGTAAGCCTAAATGGCATTACCAAAAACTCATAATGTCCGTACCGGGTGCGGAAAGCTGTCTTCTGAATATCTGAATCCCTGACCCTCAACTGATGATATCCAGACCGTAAATCAATTTTAGAATACACTGAGGTATCCTTCAACTGATCAAACAAATCCTCAATACGAGGTAGGGGATACTTGTTCTTGATGGTCACAGCATTCAACTGCCTGTAGTCGATGCATAACCTCATAGAACCATCCTTCTTCTTGACGAATAAAACTGGTGAACCCCATGGGGATACACTAGGACGAATAAATCCCCTATCAAGCAACTCTTGAAGTTGGACCTTTAGCTCGTCCAACTCTTTAGGCGCCATACGATACGGAGCCTTTGATGCCGGCGCAGTCCCCGGAATCAACTCGATCACAAATTCAACTTGCCTTCTAGGAGGCAAACCAGGTAGCTCCTCTGGAAATACGTCTGGAAACTCTTGGACCACTGGAACATCCGAGAGTTGAGGGCTACTGCTACCATCAGTGCTGATCAATGATAATAGAAAACCCTGACATCCATGTGATATAAGCTTCTGGGCTTGAATTGCAGAGATAATAGAAATCCCATCATCTCTGGTGCCAATGAATTTCCACGAGGGTTGGTTCGGAGGCCGAAACATGACCACCCTCGCTTGGCAATCAACTGTGGCATGATAAGCTGCCAGTGAGTCCATGCCCAGAATGATATCAAATTCTACCATCTCGAGAACTGACAAATCCACGGTGAGGGTATAATTGCCGAAGTCCAATGGACACGCCTTGACTTCCTGCGTGATATCTAATACCTCACCGGATGGTAGAGACACTGATAAACGTTGTGATCTAAAGGTAGGCAATCTACTAATTTTTCCCATAAATAATCGTGATATGAAAGAATTTGAACTACCAGTATCAACAAGTAATTCAGCAGGAAATGCATAAACCGAAATCATACCACGAAAGACCGATCCATCGGCCCGCTGTGCCTCCTCTCTAGTGACTGCATAAACCCGGCCTGTCTCTGTAGCTGAAGGTGGCAATGCTAAAATCGGCTGCGGCTGAGCAGATGAAGGTCCAGCAGTCTGATGGGGCTGATATCCAGAAGGCCCAACCGACTGCTGAGACTGATAACCTGAAGCTCCAGCCGACGGCTGATGCTGATAAACTGGAGGCTGATATGACGGACGTGGCTGCTGATAATACGATCCTGTCCCAGAATATTGAGACCCCACTGGTGAGGAGTACTCATGCCCAGGCATACCATACATCTGGGCTGGTGGTGGAACTACCTGCTGACGTCCTGTCTGCTCGGTCGGAATGACGTCTGAGTATAACGGCCGCCTCGGTATGGCCTCTGCGGTCCTGATCGGCCACCCCGAGGAGTAAATACTGGAGACTTATGCTGCGCTTTCAATGGGCAGTCTCGACTCGCATGACCCGGAAGTTTACAAGAAAAACAGATAGGGTGCTCGTGGGGACAATCTGGTCTCCGTGGTCTTTGGAACCACACTGAAAACAATAAGTCGCACCAGAGTAAACCTCCGAGTCTGGTGAGAAGCCTGTGACGATCCTGCCGAAAAACGTCCAAACTTCTGGGGTCGAGACTGAGGTGCATAAGTCTCCTGCGTACCCTGACTCCTGCTACTGCGCTTCTGTCCAACTGTCTGCTGTCTCTGTGTCGCGATGAACCCTGAACTGTCTGCTTCCCTTTGTTCTTATCACCATACAACTGATGCTGAATCATCTCAGCATGTAAAGCCCGATCCAAAGCCTCTCGATATGAAGTAGGAATCCATCCAGCCAAACGCGTTTGGATATAACCAGCTAAGCCCATCATAAACTGTGTCGTCCGCTCCGCCTCCGTAGCAATCAACTGAGGACAAAACTCTGCCAGGCGATTAAATTCCGCCTCATATTCCATAACTGAGCGGTCTCCCTGACGAAAAGCAAGAAACTCCTGCCGTCGTGCTGTACAAAACGCAGTAGGATAATACTTGCTCTCGAAAGCCTCGCGGAAAGAAACCCAAGAAATCGGTCGTCCACCAATAAGAGTCTTCTGCATGTTCCACCAAGTGACGGCCTGATTTTGAAGATGATACATAGCTAACTCCACTTTCTCTATGTCTGTGAGGGTCATATAGCTGAAAGTGTCCTCCAATGTCTCTAACCAGGCACGAGCTGCATAGGGATCTGGTTCCCCATGGAATAGTGTGAAGCAACCCTTCACAGACGCTGCCAACAACGGAATCCGAGCTCTGTCCAGAAGCCAACTCGCTTGGGCAGGGGGTACCCCTAATGGCACTCCAGGAACTGCCATTGGTGGTACTGATGGACCTGCCTCTGATGGTAGACTGGAATGCTGTCGGATATACAGGAGAAGATACTCTCCGTGGTGGAGATCTCAGCTCACCTGAAGGGTCCTGGTGAGCTGATCCCTGACCAGTAGGCTCCACTCTGGTGGGCCTCTCACCCTCCTGATTCGTGTCTCCCTCGGCCTCCTCGGGCCTCCCCCGTGATCGTCGTCCACGACCGCGAGCACGGGGTGGAGATAACTCAATACGACGAGGCATATCTGTTAACAGAACCAACAAGCATTATTTAGATATAAATTTAACAAAATACAAAACCAACTTACTTCTTGTTTGCCGGGAGAGATCTCGTCGATGCCAAGTCCCATTACAACTATAACCAGAAAAGGACTCCGAAAATAAATCCATAAAATAACTCCAGAAAATAAATCCGTAAAATACAGATAGACCTCGTAAAACCAAAACAACTTCGTAAACCCACAGACACCGAAACATCGCAAACCTTCAACAAATTGACGCACTAAAAACATCATAAAAATCCACAGATCCCAAAGGAACTCGCAAACTTGCTCTGATACCAAAAATTGTCACGCCCCCAGAGGCACATGCTTCCTCGAAAATCGGGCAGCATCTCCCCTGTACGGCGGACAATATGGGCAATTATACATATATCTCACCAATATAGCTCAGCCACAAGCGGCTGGCATCACAACAATAAGTAAACAACACATCCACGCAGTTTATATTGAAACAATAATAATGGGTGGCTCAGCCACCTTAAACATAGAAGAAAGTCACAATCTAACGAGAACCCAGAAGTCTCTGAAATAATAATAGTAAAACCAGTCGACCACGGTTAAACAAATAAATGCGGAAAACTAACACAATACCGAAATAGAAACCGCTAAACCAAACCGACACGGTGGGACTGAGGGACTGGCAACTGGATCATCTCCTGGCTCCAAGCAATACCACTACCTGCTATCTGAAACAACAAAAAGGGAAGCAGGGGTGGTGAGTCCGGGCGGACTCTGCGGGTATATGAGTAGACAATAAGCATGGCAAAATAAGATAACGAGTAGAGAATCAAAAGGTACAGTCCATAAGAAAATAGATTTACCTAATCATGCATAACATATAGTAAAGCGACATAGCATAAAATCCGGTAAGCATAGCATGTATAAACAGCTCAACAATAATAATATCAAGATAGACATGCATGTCATAAATATGCAACAATCATAGCTCATATAAGTGCATCAAACACAAACAAATGCATAAAAGAAATACGTATGCACATGATGCAATGACATGTGTCACCCCTGACGCCAGTCAAGCCGTCAACACATCCCATCTGTGTGACCGAGTGGGTAGGGCTGTGACAACTGTACCACTCCAACAACAATAATAATATCACATACAACAATAAATACCACATAAGGCGTGGTTGAGTGGACAGGATGCTGGGGAGCACACACTCCAGACCCCGGTACATTGGGGGAGCTATCAACAGCTACAATATATATATCCCTCGAAAACAACAACAGTGAGGGTGAGCTACCAACAGCTCATCCCTCTAAAATAACGATGAGGGTGTCACTGTCTGGCATGACAGGACAAACACTCGCACTCTAACCACTACCATGACATCATGTGGTTGAGCGACTCGAGCAATAATATGACTAACGACGACTTAACCAAATGTAAGCCAACAGTCGTTAGTATGCAATGTGCAAGTATGGTGCATGATATACGATGCACGAACAACCGGAGAAACAACGATGCAATAAAATCCAACGAGTATACGATGCATCAATACAACCAATCCAGAAATCACAATCCAACGATTATGCACCTACACTACTAGGTAGGGTATTTCTAATGCCAAATAAACCTATCTGTGTTTAATGGACTTCTAAGTGCTCGCGTACAAACGGCACGTTACAGAATAGAAAACCAATAGTGGACTGTACAGAAACGAATTTAAGAACACTCAAAGATCAACGAAGAATAAGTCTCAACGGCGATTTTTTTTTTTAAATCACGACAAAGAACAAGGTCAAGCAACCTACTTAGACATAACAGCCATGCTTAAAGGTAAAGGAACTATAAGAGCACAAAGGAGAAGTACCCGCCTTTTAATTGTAGAAATCCGTAAACAAGGACTTTTCACGATCCACCGAACGAGTCCGAATCAGGGTCCTATATCACGGATATAATTTAGCCATTTATACATAAATAGAAATAATAATATAAACAGTAATTAGTTAAACTAACTACTAACCATCTAAGAGTAAACCTAAAAATTACCTTTATCATTTAATTATCAAATAAATGATTTAGCTCCAAATTTTTAATTCGCATCATCCCTACAAATCCCAGTAGAAATTGTTTCATAACAGACTTGTTACAAGAAATTGAAACACCAATTACTTTCCAATTCCCATATATTGCTCACGGCAATACATCACTACTAGAAAACTATTCCAAACTACTCATACCAACAATCTATTTATTCTCAAACTTCAACCAACTTAAAACATGCATTCTCCAATCCAACTCACTGCCACCCAAAAACTTAAATTCTCTTTTATCCCATAACATATATCATAGCAGAATAAAAAGTTACCCACGGCAAGATCTAAACACGATCAACAATTACTCTTACTTGATGTCAGAGAAAATTGGCAGGGATGAGCCGACGCTAGGGCACGGCTTGGGAGTAAACGCGCGCTCGTCCTTGGTGGTTCTCGATTGCTTGGTGGAGAGGTCCGGCGAATCCTTGGCCTGTTGCGCAAAGGAGAGGGATATCACCTAGGGTTTTCGATGAGAAGTTACAGAGGGAGAAGAGATCCATTCGGCTAGGACTTAAATCGAGAGGGAGAAGGAAAACTCACCTCCAGGAGAACTCTACACCGGCGAAGGGCGGCGTCGGCGTCGGCTAGGGTTGCGGCGCGTCGAAGGAGAAGGTTGCGTCGGGCGAAAACTGCTCGCGCGGCGCTGCAGGTGTCGAGGCGAAGAAAAGGAACGGCTCGGGATATAACTTAGGGCTTTAGAGGCTTTTTATATAACTAAGTTTTCGACTTTTGCAAATAAACCCAGCAGGTTTGAAAAATTACCACTAGGCCCCTAACTTCCAAAAATTTACCTTTTCAACCCTATTAAAACTCAGTATTTAACATAGGGTTTCTGAATCGATTACTCAATCGATTACCACGTCGGATTTAACCGTTCAACGGCTAGTTTTCGAACCATAATCGATTACCCAATCGATTACCAGTGCCCTGAATCGATTACCCAATCGATTCAGCGCCTCTCTGTTCTCTCGCGCAACACTGCAGTAATCGATCACCTGATCGATTACCGAACCTCTTAATCGATTACCAATACCTTGAATCGATTACCCAATCGATTTAGGACCCTTCTGTCCTCTCGCACAAACTGCCCTAATCGATCAACTGATCGATTCACTCAATCGATCACCCAATCAATTGAGTCCAACCTAACTTGTTTTCACAAGTCTAGGATCCCTTGCCAAGTGTCTGGTCAACCCTTTTGACCAACCTGGATTTCTTTTGCCTAGTTCCCAACTAGGACTTAACCTGATTCCCCACCAGGTTTGCCTAACCCTCGAGTTAGGTCTAGTCTCTCGGTAGACTTCCACCTTACCAGCATGCGATCTCCCCGATCCATCTAGACTTCACCTAGTCCCACTAGGTCTTTTCCCATGCCAGCGTATGATCTCCCCGATCTACCTGGACTTCACCTAGTCCCACTAGGTGTGCCTAGTCTCACTAGGTCTTTCCCCAGTCAGGCCTCCAGTCAACCTTTGACCCACTTGACTTACACATCATGACCACTCAAACATCATTATCAAACATCGAAACATACGACCTCAAGCTCACCTGAGCTTTGTCAAACTAGGTCAACCCTGACCTAACCAAGATTGCACCAACATTCTTGAAATTAGGGTTTCTTCCAACTTCTTCTTCTTCCTCTAGCTCTTGCCCTCTTGGCGATGAGTCCAATGAAGAGCAACCTTGCTCTGATACCACTTGTTAGGACCGATAGACGAGCTAGAGGGGGGTGATTAGCTCCGATTTACTTGTAGATGATTTGTCGCAGCGGAAGACTTCAAGCAATGCTAACACTTGGATTTTACTTGGTATCCACTCCGGCCGGGTGACTAATCCAAGGATCCACTCTCCTCACTCTCTCATACACTATGAAAGATCTCCTTCTTGAGGTGGAGAAACCTCTTACAAGCTTTCACAAAGATACAACTAGAACAAAGCAAATACAAAATGAAATCTTACAAGATTTATAATAATAAGCTCACACTTTGCTTTCCTTGCTATCTTCAAGCTTGTGGACGCCTCTAGATCTTTGGAAGTGCAGCAACACTAAGCCCCAAAGCTTCTCTTGAGATGGCGTGGAAGAAGGAAGAAGAGTATCGCTTCAAACCTGAGTGAAAACCTTTATACCCGACGCCTAGGGTTTCTGAATCGATTACCACGTCAGATTCTACCGTTCAACGGCTAGTTTTCGAACCGTAATCGATTACCCAATCGATTACGAGTGTCCTGAATCGATTACCCAATCGATTCAGAGCCTCTCTGTTCTCTCGCGCAACCTTTGGTGATCGATCACCCTAATCGATCACCGAACCCCTTAATCGATTACCCAATCGATTAAGGGAAGGCTGAATCGATTACCCAAGCGATTCATCCACCTTCTGTCCTCTCGCACAAACTACCCTAATCGATCCACTGATCGATTCACCCAATCGATTACTCAATCGATTGAATCCAACCTAACTTGTGCTCACAAGTCTAGGGTTCCCTACCAAGTGTCCGGTCAACACCTTTAACCAACTTAGATTTCTTCTGCCTAGTTTGCAACTAGAACTCAACCTGATTCCCCACCAGATTCGCCTAACCCTTGAGTTAGGTCTAGTCTCTCGGTAGACTTCCACCTTGCCAGCATGTGATCTCCCCGATCCATCTGGACTTTACCTAGTCCCACTAGGTCTTATCCGATACTAGCATGCGATCTCCCAGATCCACCTGAACTTCACCTAGTCCCACTAGGTGTGCCTAGTCCCACTAGGTCTTATTCGTTGCCAGCGTGCGATCTCCCCGATCCACCTGGACTTGACCTAGTCCCACTAGACATCATACGATATACAAACATCATATGACATTCAAACATCATTATCAAACATCGAAACATCTAACCTTAAGCTTACCAAGCTTACCAGACCTAAGCTCACCCGAGCTTAGTCAAACTAGGTCAACCCTGACCTAACCAGGATTGCACCAACACCTTTTGTTAGTTTAGTTTATTTTGTATGACGTTGCACACTAACAAAGTGAAGGAAGAACCGTAATTAGTGGGTAATCGGCTATTCGCCTCTCTAGTCGGATCCTAAAATCCCCTATACATAATAGTGGAGGGTTACAGGTGATGTTGCGTATATAAAGGGGGTTTTTCTCCACGGCGCAGGTATGAAAACATCATCTCTTCAAGATCTAGTTTTTCACTCCATTTTCCATTCAGTTGCTTGCTAACTTAAACGTCAGGGTGCATGCGCTAGAGACCACCCTAGGCTTGCTTCTAACATTTCCTTTGAGTGTTTCTCTCACAGTTATTGGAGGCAACGGTCTTCTCACGTTCAACTCTTCCACTACGTAATTCGGTGCACCGCTCTTGTAGCTCTTAGATAGGATCATCCTCTGTTGGTGCAGCTTGCACTAATGGTCAAACTTAGATTTTGATGCATAACAAATAGGTTAAAATTAGGTATGTTATTTTCAAACCTTGTTACCAAGTGTACAGGATTGAAAAGCTTAGGACCTGACACCGGGTTGAAATCCAGGATGGTTGAGTCCTGGCAAGAAGTCCAATTGGGTCTGCAGGGTTTGACAAATAGTTGAAGCCCAAGTTGGTGGAGACTTGGCATGAAGTCCAGTTGGGTTTACAGAACCTAGTAGTTGGCTGAAAGACCTGGTGGGTTAAGGAGCTAAGTAAATATGCATAAGGTAAGTAAGGTAAGTCATTAAAGGAGTGAATTCCGATAAGGGTGAGTCCCTGGTAGAGACTTTAGGCACGGTCCAGCTTAGAACCATTTTGGAGCTCTAAGCTGAGACTTTTGACTAGAACCTGGTATTGGGAAGACATGATCTAATTAATATCAAATTCCTTTTACCATATTTTATACTTGTGTTAACTTTATTTTGTAGTGTATATATTATTTTTGGAACTAACACATTTTGCAGAGTCTTAACTGTAAAATTCCACCTCAGATGAACAGTGCCCGAGGCGCCTTAGGTCCCACCTGAGGCGCCTTGAGTGGTTGAGGGCGCCTCTATGTGACTTTCGCTAAAGATGAGAGTTCAGCAATCTGAGACGCCTCAGATTGGATCTAAGGTGTCTCAGTTGGGAATTGAGGTGCCTCGAAGTGGATCTAAGCCGCCTTTTGGTGGATAACCTGCGTAGTTCATGGATCAGATAAGTTCTCCAATATGAGGTACCTCAATTGAGAACTGTGACGCCTCAAACAACCATTATAAGGAGCTCAAGTTCAAGCCTTCGTGAACAACTTCGACATCAATTCCCAAGCTCTCGTAATCATTCGGTTTCCTTGTCTTCTTGCAGCGGCTCTGCTACGACCGATTACAACTGACCACAGTTGGAAGATCGACGCCAACACACGTGCCTGACTGAGATTCTCTTAAGTATTGGGTATCGAAAACATTCATTTTGTACTTGCTTTTCATACACATATTCAAGGACAATATAGGGTATTACACTGTGTCTTTTCTTATATTCGACTACTCTGAGCAAAAGTTAGTGGATTGTCCGTCGGAAAGGTCCAAGGGGCCTAAGCCTTGGAGTAGGAGTCGTCGAATACTCCAAACCAAGTAAAACTGACTTGATGTTTGCGTGCTTGATTTTTCTTTCACCGCTTTAGTTTTTCGCAACGTTCACTTTCTTTTAAACTCCGAAAAGTGACGTTTTTAAAAAGTTACATGATTCCCCTCTTCCCCTTCTCTCACATGCAACAATCCGACATCCTCCATATGTAAAAGGTCATTGTGATAGGACAAAATGTCTCTCGTGATTTACCTACATATATCTAGAGGGTCGATGATACTAGGTCATTTGGGATAAGCGTTATCACCCACTAAAAAGAGCATACTATCACTAGGGGAATAATGTAGTGGCATGGTGTATTCTCAATTTTCTAAATATCTAATCATTGAATCTTAGTTTCGGCAAATTAATAATGAATTCCTTTTAATAGACGATTGACCTACGAATACTGAACGGATAGACCACCACTACATCATATCGATGAATGAGAGAGAAAAAATAATACAAAAATATCAACGAGAAAGAGAAAAGACACGAGATCATCGACCACAATAGGATATATTTGAGATCATCGACCATAATAGGATATAATTTTTAGAGATCAATACACAAAAGAAAGAGTCGATTAAGTTTTAAAAAATAAAATATACAATTTAAAAAATCAATAAATAAAATTGAAATAATTTAAAATTAAAAATAGGTATTTTTAAAAATTCATCTAAAATTAAAATAAATATTGTTTTAAATAAATAATATTAAAAAAATTAAGACCCAATTAAATTGGAGCCTTGGCATAGGCATATGCTTTGAGCCGGCGATGTCTTACGTTGAGGGTGACTTATATAAATCCATGAAAGTTTCTCATCACTACAAGGTAAATGATCCATTAACTAAATATTCTTTAGATTAATTATGTATTAATGAAACTTCATCCGAACTATGACTCAGTCTTTAAATATTTAAAAAATCAAAAAGCATCCCACCCGTGACATCATCATTGTCCGCGCCGTTACTTTCTCAAAATTAATCATTAAGATGATCCGAAACAAATTTTTCTATTTGGATCATTTTATCCTGCTCAAATTCCCTCTTCCCTGCAGGTATTCCAGGGTTGAGCCTACGGATCCATCATCCAATGCAGTACCAGTTGGGCCTTATTTAACCTCCAAAGCCTTAAAAACACTGCCCCCAAATTCCTTGAAGAAGACGAAAGATAGTAACTAGAGTACTAGACAACATTTATTCGGAAATAGAGCATATACGAGTAACACGGAAATTGCCACAAGATGTATGAAAAATCATGCACCCGAATATAATAAGTTGCCTAATGCTAGTGCAAAGGTGGAGGGAGTCCCGAAAGAGCCAATATAAAGGTGGAGAGAATCAATCTTTGGCATCTTTGCTGCTAGCGTCGGATCTATTCACTTCTACCAGTTGGTCCACGACTTCATGATGATCTGATTTCACACCCTTCTCCGTTGGTGGCTCTGCATCAAGAACAGCCTCCTTGGTTTCTGCAGGCAGCTCTCTGCTCACACCTGTTTCAGAGGATACATCCTGTTGTGTGCTGCTCTCTGTTACTTCAGAAGGACCACAGTCAGAAGATTCAGGGACTGCATTCTTGACTGTCCCAACTTTCACATATTTGCTCATGAATTTGTATTCCCAATCCTGCAATGCCTCAAGCTCGAAAGGACCGAGATCAGAGATATCACTGGTCAGATCTGTTGGTTCGAATGACATCTTTGCCAATGCACGACTTGCATCTTTGCCTGCAAATAAAGCATACGGCCCACCAGGCCCATAGAACATCCTGATAAAGAGAGCATAAAAGTCAATAATATTCTCACGGTTAGCAAAACGTGCAACAACTAAGAACCAAAAGTCATTTTCTACCTCGAAAGGAACAGTCTAATAATTTGAACATAATTCAGGTATTTTAGTGAATGGTAAGCAACAAAGATACAGTGAACTGATATTTTGGAGAGGGAAAAGGAAGTGGCTACTCAGTTGTGAAGGGAAAGTAAGTCTTGAGAAGAATATACATGTGACAAACTGCATATTACAAACTTAGTTTTCCATGCACCGAGCCTACAGAATAGAACAATATAAAATCGAATGTGATATGGTGTGGAAATTTGTGACGTGATGTGATGCAATGATGTAAAAAAAGAATTTCATTGAAGCAGGATAGGAAATCAAATAAATCAGGCAAATCATCACTGTGTTCGTGATAGCTAAAGACTAATTCTGAGTTGAAAATTCATCATTTTTTCACACACACACACAAAAAAAAAATCGGTTTAGATTGTCTCAACAAGTAGAGATAAATTTTCATCCAATGAAGTTCCCCTAATTTAGGAATCGCAAAAAAGATATAGGAATTATAATTGCATAGTATGGATGCTGATTATGAAATCCAACTGTGGTTTTACCTCAAAAAACTAGCGTTAAGTAAAATATATTCTACTAATTGATTTGCATAGTACGATACAATTTCCTGCAATTTACATGTTGCAAAATCCTGGTTACGGTTAATAATGAAGTTCTAGCACAGATATGTATGTTCAAATTGTCAAGATTATCAAGTTCATTGCTCTAATAAAACCCCATGCTGAATATCTAAGTAATATACTCCCATCGGTTTGGGTGCCAAAGTTCTTGACGTGACAAACACATCCAAAATCACTATTGCCATTTATTGAGTTTTAATCGGCATTGACCGTAGTCGCAGGAGAGTCAACAATACCGTGCCATGATAGTTATACGATTACAATAGACCGTTTAAGATTGAAGTTCTATAGCATCCAATTGATCCAAATATAAATACCCTAAAAGAAATAAATACTTAGGTAGTAAAATTTCGAACCCTAGAAATCTCAGAAAGAAAGGGGCAACAATCCAGATCGAAAAAAAAAATAAACTAAAACCACATCAAACGTCAAACGCATCAAGAAATCGAGCAAGCGACGAACCTGCTTTGGGTGACGTCATAGATCTGACCCTTGATGGCCATGAGGAGCGGCTTCGTCGAATCGGACCCATCGTAGACTCGGAGCTCCTCGTCTGTGATCTCTCCGAGCTGGAGAGGCGGCGGCAGTGGCTCCTGCTCCCGCTCCCTCGATCGAGGCGGCGGCGGGGGCGGCGCTAGGATCCCCGCCAACGAGTGATAAAGCGCCCAGGCTATCGCCAACACCGTGAAGAAAATCGCCGGTGATAGACCCGTGTATGCCTCGATCGCCTTCTTCACCGTCTCCCAAGCTTCCGCGACCGCCATCTGCTCTCCTCTCTCACGCTCTTGGAAGCGGAAATCCCGATGCAAAGATGAAAAAGACAAATGGAAAGCGAGTCCCTTATTCAAAGAGGAAGGAAAGGTCTATTTAGTTTCCTTTTATTATGATTAATTTACTTTAAAATAACATTAAAAAATAAAAAAGTCGGTCGTCTTTTTTATTTATTAAAAAAATTAACATCTCATTTAATCTCAATTTATTTTTATAATCCTATAATTATTATAGGATACAACTGGTACAACAACGATCACATCAACATAAATTATATATATATATATATATATATATATATATATATATATATATATATATATATATATAGTTTTGATCCGCTGCGAATCGCGTGCGGACCCGTGCGCCAGGCCGTCGATCGGACACCATCGGTGGCCTTCGGCCACCGCCCCCAAACAAAACTATAACCTTAAGGGGTGCGATAAACCCGTCGGCTTAGTGAACCCCAGGGGTAGCGGTGAACCTGTCGGCGACTGATCGGTCAAGGGGACCGATCAGGCAAGTGTCTGATCGGTCAGGCACTTGTCTGACCGATATATAGATTAATGATATCACGCACGACTTGTGAAACGTAGCTATGTGCATCAATTTTTTTTTCTTTTCTTCTTTCAGAACTCCTCTGAAAAATAAAAGCTCGCCGCATACCTCACGCTCGATGCCGCCCGTCACCACCATTCGCATGTCGGCCGCCCGACCACCACTCCCACCTCCAGCCGGTCGCCCATCGATCGTTGCCTCTGAACAAAAATATAACCAAGAGGGGATTGGTGAACCCGTTGGTGTTGCCACACAACTCGCGCACGGCGCCGCTCGTTGCCGCCATTCAGACGTCGGCCGTCCGACCACCACGCCCGCCTCCAGTCGTTCGCCCATCGACGGCGGTTGAACCTCCGAACAAAAAAATATATAACCAAGAGGGGATTGGTGAACCCGTCGACGCCGCCGCACACCTTGCGCTCGGCGTCGCTCGTCCCCGCCATTCGCATGTCGGTCGCCCCCTCCAGCCGGTCGCCCACCGGCGGCGGCCTCCAGCCGCCGCCTCCGAACAAAAATATAACTAAGAGGGGATTGGCGAACCTGTTGCCGCCTCTCGCCCGATTTCAGAGGAGGAAGAAGGTAAAACAAATATATATATATATATAATTGAGAAAAAGTTGAATTTCGGAAAAAAATATTAATGACAGTGTTCGGGTGCAAGGGGCATTCGAGACGGAGCGCAGACCGTTCTTGCGGACCGTTCTTGCAGACTCGTGTGGCAGGTCCGCGTAATCAAGCGTTTAAAGTGCTCGTGGAAATTTTCACGCAAACGAAGCCCTAACTCCCTCCCTCATCGTCTTCGCACGAGTCCTTTCTTCTCGCCGAACGATCGAAGCCGCACCAGCCTCCCTCGTCGTCTTCGCGCCGAACGACAGAAGCCCTAACTCCCTTCCTCTCTGCCTCCTCCTCCCCGTGGCGCCCTCGCTCCCTCCTCCCCGTGGCACGAAGTTCCTTCTCAGCCGAAGCCCTAACTTCCTCCCTCCCTGCCTCCTCCTCCCCGTGGCGCCCTCGCTCCCTCCTCCCCGTGGCGCGAAGTTCCTTCTCATCTTCCTTCCCAGCCAAAACCCTAACTCTCAGTCGAAGCTAGGGTTTTCAGTGCCAAAGACGCTGCTTCGGCTTCCCCGTGGCGCCCTCGCTCCCTTGCCGCAACGAAGCTGCAAAAACCGTATGTTTTTGTGTTAAGACGCTGCTAGGGCTTCGTAAGTTTCTGTGTTAAGACAGAAACTAGCTAGGGTATATTAGTGTAATACTTGACTGCTAGGAGTTGACTTGCTCAAGTTAAAGTTCTTATTAAGTGTTATAGTGATGGAGTCTTTCATCGAGTTCAATTGAGGAATAACATTCATGTAGCTGATCCTAAATGCTTGAGACTATCAAAGCTATAGCTTTATGATGGTAGATATCCTTTATTAGCTTTGGCACCAATTTTTAACACCCTAGTTAACTATTGAATCACTTTCAATGGGAAATCTACCTAAATAGATTTCTCGACACTAATAAAATATTAGTACACCACATATTGAAAGCTTTCTTACCGCTGTAAATTTTCTCCACCACATATTGAGTTGATATTTTAATTATGACAGTAATGTGAATAATCCTGAGTAATCAAACTCTAGCTTGCCAAGGTGAGTCAGATTTTGTTTTCCCTACTTATTGGATTCCACCTCCAAGCTACTAATTGAAGTCCAGCTATCTCTTCATTCCTTGACCACTGCCGATCTTTTTCCCCATCACAGATTCGAGCAGAACAAGCTAGGGAATGCCCTAATTTGGTTTCTATTAGATGATTATAGGTGGAGCATGTCAGACTGAAAGAATGTGATATTGTATGTGTTCTACTTTGGCAATTTGATTTCTATTAGATGATTATGATTTAGAATGTGATATTTTCTTTTAGGTGGAGCACGTCAGAACTGAAAGAAACTTGCATGTGTTCTACTTTGGCAATTTGATTTCTATTAGATGATTATGATTTAGAATGTGATATTTTCTTTTAGGTGGAGCACGTCAGAACTGAAAGAAACTTGCATGCTTAAGTAGCTAGTCATTATATTGTCAAACTCTTCTCATCTCAAGATACTGAATAAATCAATTATTATTGTTAGTATCAAAACCTTATTTGTGTTTTTGATCGGTTGTGTTGTTTCTTTTTTCACAGGAAATTTGTAAGACAATGTTTTCTTTTATCAAAAATGGTAAGTCGTTTCATTTTAAGTTCTAACATTTTGGTTATACAAACTTATGAATGTTGTTTTTAATGTAGGAAAAAACATATGTTGTATTTGTTGGACATAATTCGGGCATTTATGATTCATGGATAGAAGCATCAGCCCAAGTTACTGGATTTAAGGGTGCAATACATAAATCTTACAAAAGTAAAGAGGAGGCACAAAAAGTTTTTCAAGCGCACCTAGATATAAAATTTGCACCAATTTCTAGTTCATTATGTGCAACTTCAACTAATCATTGGTGAATGCTGGTTGTTCAGTAATTGATTGAAGCTTGTACAAATGATTGTTAGGTTGGATTTAGTTTCCTAGTTGTTAAAATTTTATAGAGCACAAAATTTTGTGAAACAAACTTGGATCATTGTTCTTAGGACTTCTTCCACACTAAAATTTTGTGAGACTGTAACCCATACATGACCAATTAGAGTCGAGTGGTTTGTTAGCAGCAGCAACAGTCGACCAATTAGAGTCTTCGAGAAAGGCATGCATCACTTTGAACTCGGAGGTGATTCGAACCACGCGAGCGAAACTTAAGCTGCTCGAATTGTACCATGATAGAGCACAAACTGAAACATTACTCCTTAAAAATCAAATTCTTTATTACATATAAAAAGAACAATTGAAACGAAACTGATTGAGCACTGAATGAAAGCAGCATTTTCAGCATGATAACAGAATTTTCAGCATGATATCTCCACACATTTTCAACATGATAACAGAATTTTTAGCATGATAACTCCACACATTTTCAGCATGATAACCGAATTTTCAGCACTGATGTAAGCAGCATTTTCAGCATGATAACTCCACACAATTCTTCCATTTTCAGCATGATAATAGAATGTAAGCAGCATTATAACAAACTTGATGAAATCAAAGTTAAATTCTCATCCATTTTTAGCATGATAACAGAAAATAAAACACCAATCAGGCACCAATCCGCCACCATTTTCTCATGTAAACACATAATCCGCCACCATTTTTTCATGTAAACACATTAAATCAATACAACGAGTCACTCCATTTTCTCATCCAACAATCAGCCAAACTCATCCATTTTCTCATCCACCAATCAGCCAAACTCGCATCACAAGTCACTCTTGATTTTGGTTTTACTGAAAATAAAACACACATAACATTAAATAAAATCGATAAGAATAGAGATGTTTAGCTTAAACTCTAGGAAAAACATACCTTAGAAGTCAAGTTGGATAACACCTCTTTCAACAAAGATTTGTCCAAATACAGAAGCATACCATATGCTAACACCTGATCAATAACAAGAAGAATACCAAATAACAAGAACCATATCATATGCAAACACCTAATCAATACAACAAATGCACTAAACCAATAAGGAAATACATGCATACCAACCATAAATAATTACAAGCATCCTAGCGCATGTTAGAACCTACAACAATAAAGACAATTATTACCTTTATTTCACAATAAACCACTATAATTTAACATATTAAAACTTACAATACCAACTATAGATGTCAAATATGGTTCATATGTGTCATCAACACTGTTATGATTATTATCTTCAGTTGATCTAAAAATTGAAACATTGTCATATGTACAAAAAATATAATAAAATAAATTTGAGTTTGAACGTAAAATAAAAAATAAAAATACAAAATTAATGGACACATACCCTTGCTGTAAATTTGGACAGTTGCGCTTGTCATGTGATACTCCTCGATGTTCGTATCCACGACATAACCTAGAATTTGATGTTGCTTTCTCCTTCGATGATTTCAATCTCTTCCCACATCCCTTGGTTCTTACTAAAGAAGGATCGATAATATCAAGACTCTCATTCATGGATTTCTTTCTTTGACTTCTATCACTGCATGTTCTACTAATGTTCATCTCTTAAATTTTTTATAGATACAATCAAATTGTTCATCCAAGAAGGTTGTCCCCTCATTAGTCAAAGATGCATCATCAATTAACACTGAAGTTTTATAGGATAACCTTGAATGTCTCAACATTAAAAACCATTCTGGAGCTAGATCATCGGTTAAATTTTGCTCTCCCAAAGCAAATATTGCTCCAACTTTTGCATCTCTTATCCATCGTTTGAGTATATATGTATCAGGTAAATGAAACACTTGATTGATACGGAAAAAGCTAGCATATGCCTGCATGGAATGCTCTCAAACTCAAATTTGGTGCAGCTACATGATATGTAGTCCTTTTGTTTGTCATGTGTGAGCACCCTTGGTTTAGAGGAAGAAGAACATTGAAATTTCATCACATGATAAACCACTGAGTCAACTTCTGTAAATGTCGGTTGCACATAATAACCATGACTATAGCTCATTTCATTTTGAAATTCTAGCCATTTCTTTTTTGTATACAACTTAACCATTTGGGTTTCCATTGGCCAATTTATCCAAATCTTGGGATTCTCATTCATATCAATATGATTCGCAACTAACTCATTGTGTCTTTGGTGTCTCAGTGCTCTATTAAAACGGGTGATAAAATCCATCAAAGAGTTCTTGTTTGAGACATATCTCTTGAAAAGTGCATGGGAACCTTCAGATCTTTGGCTACTTGTCATTCCAGCACAAAATACATGGCTAAAATATACTAGCACCCATCTGTGTCTCAATTCATATATCAAGGACAACCAATCATTATTCTCCAAATTAGCACAATTGATAGTCTCTTTCCATGACTTTTCAAAATCATCAGGTGTTGTAGAATTTGCAATGACATTATTTATCCTTTGATAGTGAGTTCGTAAAGTCAAAGGGGGTAATTTTTCTAGGAATTTATTCAGTATGTGCCACAAACAATATCGATGCACTGTTTGAGGGAAAACTTGTGCAATGACTTTTGTCATAGCAGGATCCTGATCAGTGACGATAATTGTTAGCCTTTGGGAAAAATCGGAGGGGCTTAAAGGTAAGTTTCCTAAACCTAAGGGTCTGCAGCGAATATGCCAAAACCGGAGGGGGCAAATTGCAAAAAGACCAGCTACTTATAAACATTTCGTTTTTTTCCCATTCGGCGTGCCCTAGCCGCAGCAAAGCCTCTTCGATCCCACCTCTTCTCTTCGCCTTCCGCCGCAGCCAGCAGAGGGAGACCGAGCCACTTCATTCTCTTCATCGCAAGCCCTAAGTCGCAGCCAAGCAATCTCAGCGCATCGACTTCCTCTTCTTCTTCGATCTCATGGGTTTCAACTCGTGATCTTCTTCCTCCGGCTTCGGTCTTCGTCGAGCCCTACGGTGGGCGATCGATCAGGGTCACGGAGCGACGAGTCTGCTCTTTTTCTGACCTCATTGGAGCGAGACCTTGCCGATCTTCCTTATCCCTCTCGACTACTGGTGAGTCCCTTACCTTGATCGCGTATCTGATTTGGTGAGGGTAATTGATTCGATTGGATGAAGAGCTGAGGGTTGATGTTTGGTTCCAGGTGGTGGCTGGGTCTTGAGCTCATTTGATCGGCTACTGGGATTGCCGGATTTGGAGCCAAGGACGCCATTGACATCTGAGGTAAGGAGCGAAGTGGTGGTTGCTTAAATTAGGGTTCCGTTTGGTTCTTGTTGTATTCTGATATGAAAGTAGGATTATGATTCGTGCCATTCTTGATCTGGTCGAGAGATTTGAGAAGGTATAGATCCTGTTCTGAGGGTATCGACCTTTGATTCCTCATGTGTTTATGATTTTGACCGCAGAATTGGATCGATCTGAGTTGTGTTAGTTCGATTTTGGAACTTGGGTTCTATGGGATGGCACGACTTCTTCGGTTTGTGTTTTGTATCAGTTGATCGAAGGAGTAGTTGGATCTTTGTTTTTGTTGTGTGTTCTTGCTTTGCTAACTGATTAGTGAAGAAGTGGAGCTCTTGTTATTGGATTGGAATTAAGGGAATTAGTTGGGGATTAATTAATCATAATTAACCCTAATTAAGGTATTGGCTAAGAAGTTAGGGTTAATTGATTAATTAATTATAATTAATCCTAATTAATCAAATGGGTGTTTAATTAGGATTAATTGATTAGAATTAATCCTAATTAGATTAGAAGTTATATTTGGCTAAGTGATTGTGTATTTGATGCAGGATATTGAGTGTCGCGATTATCTTCATCGCGACTATTATTTTTGGACGGGGGGTTCTCGACGTCTGGACTTCTTCATATCGAGGCGGGTACCTCTGTTTATGCATAGCTAGACATAGTTAGCAGTAGGGATATCTGATATCTTTATCTCTGTGCTTTTGCTTCGGTAGTTATATCCGTTAGCTTTACTACTTACTATATCTGTATGGATTGATGATGCACAGTTTACCTTATACCTTACGCTAGGATTTAGGTATTGATGCATACCGGTTATATGGACTACTGCATATCATGTAGATGACAGCAGGGTTAGATAGTGGATGATGCATGGGATAGTGACACGCATCATTATTGCACGTAGCATAGGGGACGACCTTCGACTCCCTAGAGGTTGAGATGGTCGTCGTACTTGCTACTCGTGTAGGGGCATATGTAGGCGACCCTTGACTCCCCTAGTGGTTGAGAGGGGCCGTCAAACCTGCCACATGACCTGTCGTGCAGCCCCGTTGCCGGACCCGGGCACTGCAGCAGGTCCCCTACCTATCCGATGATAATAGGGACGTTTAGAGCGTTACTTCACCCGATGGTGGGGTATGTTTATGGTCTCCGACCCTACCCATTCGGTCTCGCGTGTACCGCTTCATAGACCGTCTGTTCGTGCAGGGAAGACCAGGTCAGAGCACTACCCACTCGGTTCGCGTGCACTGCGACCTACACCGACTGGCATCAGGGGTGACCCATGTTGCATCATGAGCATGCTCTGCATCTCTGCACTTGGTTGTGTTTGCTGCACTTGATTGTTGCACTTGGTTGACATGCATACTACTGGGTTTGGATCGACGCAGGTAGGTATGTAGTTCATTTACTACTTATGGTTCAGTTCTGCATTTCTTTTTACTGCAGTTATCTTTAGTATTGTGGTAGATAGATAGACGGTGACTTACTGCTATTATTTCCTTCCTGTGCATATCAGTCTGTATTCGCTGAGTTCTTAGGACTCACCCCGTTAGCTCCCTGTTTTTATTTCAGGATGATTGTCTGGAGTGCTCGATAGCCTGTCCCAGTTCGCATATTTCTTCAACTTGATTTCGGGATGTCTCTTTTACTTTGTGGTGGTACATGTTGGTACCCGTTTTCTGTTTCTTTTACTTTACTTTTCCGCTGCTATATTCGTGTTTGATTTTGCCATTTTATGCGGCGGTATAGTTGTACTTTTGTGAGCCATGGAGGCCTTGTGCTTTGCGTTTGTCGTAAGTCGTACCGATACGCAGCTTTGTCGTCGTTTTCATTTTTGTTGATTTCAGACGGTTGTTCCAGCCCTATAGGCTGTGGTACAATCATCTGAGGTGGTCGTAGAGGTTAGGTTTCTCAATTGTCTGTCGGTCGAGGGAGTGGCAGTCCGGTCGGTATCGGACGGGCAGCTCCTCGGGGCGTGACAATTTATTTGGTATCAGAGCGAGGTTCTCGAGATACTTTGTGGCCTTGTGGGTGTCCTTCGAATTTGATGTCGGAGTCGTTTCTCGATGGACGTGATTGGGACATGGCGGCGACGTGACCTCTCTAGACGATCCCTATGTAACGGTAAGATCTTGTTGATAGTTATAGGAATAACGGTAATAATGATTGGGTCATATCTGTGTAGGTATGCCCCGTCGTATCGAGCTGACCCCGCCTCGGCCCCGTGGTGGCCCTCGGCGACCACCACAGCGGTTGACTCGGGAGCCTATGGGTGATGCGACTATCGGAGCAGAGGCGGAGTCTCCAGAGAGACGACCTGTGGTTGGTACTGGACGCCGTAGACAGACGTCTCCGGGCCAGAGGCTTCCATCACCGAGGACCCCTTCGCCGTTTCTGACAGCTGTTCCAGTCGCACCCCCGACAGTGCCATCTGTTGCACCCCCGGTGGTTCCTGCCGTAGCACCCCCGGTGGTACCCGCTACGGTACCGTCAGCGGAGCAGACAGCATCGCAGCCGATCCACCTAGTACTACAGATGCTACAGCAGTTGATTCAGACTTTGCAACCGGTGTTGGCTTCTACTCATCCGGCACCTCTGCCGGCTCAGACAGTACCTTTGGAGGGGCAGACCTTCGGAGCGTCGGGACAGGCAGCGCAGTCAGTACCCCCGGCAGTGCAGCCAGTGGCCTCACCCGTACCACCTACAGTACCAGCGGCCCCTGTGGGCCGAATCATGGACAGATCACGAATCCCAGCATTGGCTGCATCCGTGAAGGGCAGGTTCACACTTTTCCACGGAGGGACCGATGCGGGCGTAGCCCAATCATGGCTTAGCACTGTGGAGGATACCTTCTCATATATGTCCTGCTCCGACTGGGAGAAGGTTGGATTGGCGGCCTACCACATGCGAGAGCGGGCCACGACATGGTGGACAGCTCAGCAGACCATCTATGGCGAGCAGCCGATTTCTTGGGGCATGTTCAGGGAGGCCTTCCAACAGAAGTACCTTCCCGCAGCATATCAGATGACTCATCGTGAGCAGTTTCTGCATCTCCAGCAGGGGGATCGGACGGTATTAGAGTACGATGCGGAATTTAACTGCTTGGCGGAGTATTGCCCCCTGTTAGTCGCAGACGATGGGGAGCGGAGGATGCATTTTATTCGAGGGTTGGCCTCGAATATTCAGCTTTAGCTGTCCACCTGCGACATTACATCATATCGACAGGCGCTAGAGCGAGCCCTGATCATCGAGTCTACTCGACAGCGACTGTTTGGGGACAAGAAGAAAGATAAGCAACCAGTTTCGGATGCAGCTCAGCCTCAGTCACAGCAGACCTCGCGGAAGCGAGGCAGGCAGAGGCAGCCAGGGCAGGGTATTTCTGGGGCTACATCCGGGCCTCAGAAATCTGGACGTACGACGACGGACTCCTCCCAGACTTCTCAGCACGACCAGAGGGCCCCCGTTAGACACCGTTGCACGCAGTGTGGTTCCAGGAGCCACGACAGATCGGAGTGCACCCTGGCGCAGGCAGTGTGCTACTACTGTCAGTTGTCGGGACATATGAGCCGTGATTGTACCCGGAAGGCACAAGATATGGCATCCGGAGTCGCATCACAGGGAGAGCGTGCTGGTCCGGCACAATCACAGCGCGGGGGACGGGGGTCACGGACTTCTTCCCGGACTCAGCCAATCGCCCCTCTGCCCATGCATGTGTATTATATGTTCGGGTAGGGCCCCGAGCATACTCATTCATTAGCGATCCCTCAGCACCCCGTTGTGGAACCGCAGCAGCAGTCTTATATCGGATATCAGCCCGCGGTGTATCTGCCTCATCAGTCGTCCAGAGTTTCTACACCACAGCCTCCACCGGTACCTGATTTACCCCCACCGCCACCGGAGACGGGTCGAGTGTATGCACTCACCCGAGAGGAGGCTCAGAGAGCTGACGGTTCTATTTTTCGAGGTACCGTTTCCCTTTATGCGCATTCTGCAGAGTTACTTATTGATACCGATAGTACCTATTCCTTTATATCACAACTGTTCTTGAGCAAAGTCTGTAGGTTACCGACTATTAGGGCACAGCCTTTGTCTGTGTCCCTACCTTTCGGAGAGGTATTGGAGGTCACCCAGGAGGCCAAGGGGTGTCCTCTAGATTTTGGGGATGTCATCCTTACCGTGGATCTCTCCGTATTGGATATGATCGAGTTTGACATCATCCTTGGCATGGATTGGCTGACGGCCTCCCATGCTACAGTCGATTTCCATTCGAGGGTGGTCACTTTTCGACCTCCTGGCCAACCCTCGTGGGATTTCCTTGGCATTCGGGATGATGGTATATCGGTCATCACCACTCTTCAGGCGCAGAGGCTTCTGTCACAGGGATGCCGGGGATATCTGATTTCATTGATCAGTACAGATGACTATGGCGGTCCTCAGATCTCAGATGTTCCTGTGGTCCGAGAGTTTTCTGACGTCTTTCCAGAGGAGCTACCAGGGTTGCCTCCCATGAGGCAAGTGGAGTTTTCTATTGAGCTGATTCCGGGGACAGCGCCAGCATCAAAGGCTCCGTATCGGATGGCACCGAAGGAGCTGAATGAGCTGAAGGTTCAGCTCCAGGAGCTATTGGACAGGGGTTTCATCCGACCCAGCGTATCCCCATGGGGTTCTCCGGTATTATTTGTGAAGATGGCTCCATTAGACTTTGCATCGATTATCGGCAGTTGAATGCAGTCACCATTAAGAACAAGTACCCCTTGCCACGGATAGATGATCTGTTTGATCAGCTGAGAGATACATCAGTGCACTCAAAGATAGATCTGCGGTCAGGTTATCATCAGTTGAGGATCAGAGATTCTGATATCCAGAAGACAACTTTCCGTACCCGATACGGGCACTATGAGTTTTTGGTGATGCCATTTGGGCTCACCAACGCGCCTGCAGTGTTCATGGATCTCATGAACCGGGTATTCTTAGAGTACTTAGATCGGTTCGTCATTGTATTTATCGACGACATTTTGATCTATTCTCGTTCGTCAGAGGAGCACGCTCAGCACCTTCGCATTGTATTGGAGACGCTCCGGTGGGAGCAGCTGTATGCGAAGTATAGTAAGTGTGCTTTCTGGTTATCTGCTGTGGGTTTTCTCGGCCATATTGTGTCCAGCAGAGGTATTTCTGTCGATCCCCAGAAGATTGAGGCAATCACCAGTTGGGAGCATCCTAAGTCAGTTCACGAGGTGCGCAGCTTTTTGGGCTTAGCTGGCTATTACCGACGCTTCGTCGAGGGGTTTTCTAGTATTGCTGCACCACTGACACGCCTGACTAGAAAGGGCGTGAAGTTTGTTTGGACCGAGACATGCGAGACTAGTTTTCAGGAACTGAAGCAGCGGCTTGTATCTGCGCCAGTTCTTGTACTGCCGTCAGGTGAGGAGGGTTTCACTTTGTATACTGATGCATCTCTCCTCGGATTGGGTGCTGTGCTTATGCAGCATGGACGGGTGGTTGCTTATGCTTCTCGGCAGCTGAAGGAACATGAGAGGAACTACCCCGTACATGACTTGGAGTTGGCCGCTATTATTTTTGCGTTGAAGATCTGGAGGCATCATCTTTATGGGATCACCTTCGAGATCTTCACGGACCATCGGAGTCTTCAGTATCTCTTCACTCAGCGAGAGCTGAACCTTCGACAGAAGAGATGGATGGAGTTCCTAAAGGACTACGATTGCACCATTGGCTATCATCCTGGGAAAGCCAATGTGGTAGCAGACGCACTGAGTAGGAAAACTAGAGCAGTCTTAGCCTGTCAGCGGGTGATTGTCACAGAGTTGATCCAGAGTTTTTCAGAGCTGGGATTAGAGGAGCAGTCCCAGACAGAGAGG
>JAGFNQ010002758.1:58645-84552 GCA_024364735.1 Boesenbergia rotunda | reverse complement strand
TCTGAATTGTCCGTCGGTCGAGGGAGTGGCAGTCCGGTCGGTATCGGACGGGCAGCTCCTCGGGGCGTGACAATAATATTTGGTGGGCCTTTAGGCATGACTTCTATAAACTTGTTAAACAACCAAACAAAAGAATCAGTTTTCTCATCACTTAGAAACTCACAGCCAGAAACAATTGTCTGATGATGATGATTAACTCCTACAAATGGTGCCAAAATCAAGTCATATCTATTGGTGTTATATATCGTATCAAATACAACAATATCACCAAATACACTGTATGCCCTCCTTGATATATGATCTGCCCAAAAATAACTACTAAATTTGTTATCTGAGTCAGTCTCGTAACTAAAGGAAAAAAAGCTTAATTCTTTTCTTGTTCAGATGTAAAAAAACTCAATCAGTGTTTTGGCATCAATACCCTTTTGTTCATCCCTTAGATTTCTTTCAAAATTTCTAATATCTTTTTCTGTGCAACCTACCCCCTCAGTCCCACATACTCAATCTCCAATAATTGCATTTGTTGACAAGTTGGTACATTTACCTCTAAAAACTGTTTTGCCAATGTTTTCTTTGCTGCTGAAATATTACGATGTGAGCGTAGCAAATGTACCTTTGACGGAGTCGATAGTGGATGATTATGAGTTTCTATGAAGTTACTGACAAACCAATTAGGTCCAATCTGTTTCTTGACAAATGTAATATTTGACTTACAACCAGTTCTAACTACGCCACGTGCTCTTTCCCTTGTCAACTGATCAACTTTTGCATTTTTATTCCGCAATAGATCTGTATGCCCTTCTTTAAAGCATACCATTTGTTTCCACATCACTTCGTTTGTTATCTTGTTTTTCTTGCTCGTGTGCATCCTTGAACTAAATCCGGCATCTCATGCATATTGGTTATAGAATGCATATGCTTCCTCTAGTGATGAGAGTTCCATTCCTATTTTTGGCTTTCGATCATCTATAACTTGGGGAATGTATTCCTGATAATCAACTGTATGTCCTTCCATTTCCGGGTGCACATTATATTAGACAATAAATAAGTAGACAAATAAATAACATTAACTTATTTCTTATAGTGATCGTTAACTATACACATGATGCTTTTTCATAGAGTTTTCAGGAGATGTATAACAAAAAATTGATCAGAAAGGAAAAAGAATTAAAAGGGTTGCTTCAAAAATCAATCAGAGAACCTGAAGAACACCAAAAGTTAAGACAATGATGTAAATAAGCGGCATGATTTGATTTCTATCAAATTCCATCAAAGAAATTTATCTGCCTAGTTTTTCACAAATCAATCAGAGTTGCTGGAAATATGTAAATAAGCAGCATGATTTGATTTTTATCAAATTCCATCAAAGAAATTTATCAGCTTAGTTTTTCATAGATCAAAGAACAAAAAAAGCCTTAAATCGAGTATGTGGGGTTCAAACTTTGTAAACTTATTTACCTAAAACAGGTTTCCCCGTGGCATAAAAAAACCTTAACTATACAGATGTTGCTTTTTTATAGATTTTTCAGCAGATATATAACAAAAAATTGATCAGAAAGGAAAAAAATTTGAAAGAACCTGAAGACCACCGAAAGAGTTACTCCTGTAAATTGATCAGAAAGAGTTGCTTCAAAAATCAATCAGAAAGCCTGGAGAACACCGAAAGTGAAGAACACCGAAATTGAAAGAGTTGCTTCAAAAATCAATCAGAGTTACTAATACATTAATAATCACCTCTATGCCAAACAAGAAACCCTAACACAGAAACTTACGAAGCCCTAGCAGCGTCTTAACACAGAAACTTACGGTTTTTGTAGCTTCGTTGCGGAAAGGGAGCGAGGGCGCCACGGGGAAGCCGAAGCAGCGTCTTTGGCACTGAAAACCCTAGCTTCGGCTGAGAGTTAGGGGTTCGGCTGGGAAGGAAGATGAGAAGGAACTTCGTGCCACGGGGAGGAGGGAGCGAGGGCGCCATGGGGAGGAGGAGGCAGGGAGGGAGAGAGGGAGTTAGGGCTTCGGCTGAGAAGGAAGATGACAAGGAACTTCGCGCCACGGGGAGGAGGGAGCGAGGGCGCCACGGGGAGGAGGAGGCAGAGAGGAAGGGAGTTAGGGCTTCGGTCGTTCGGCGTGAAGACGACGTGGGAGGCTGGTGCGGCTTCGATCGTTCGGCGAGAGGAAAGGACTCGTGCGAAGACGGCGAGGGAGGGAGTTTGGGCTTCGATCGCGTGAAAATTTCCACAATGACTTTAAACGCTACGCTTGATTACGAGGACCTGCCATGAGGGCAGGTCCGCACGAGTCCGCAAGGACGGTCCGCAGGGGAGCATAATATTATATATATATATATATATATATATATATATATATATATATATAAGCCGATTAAATACCATTTCACATGTATTGGTCTAACATTTTTATATCAATCATTCATTACAAAATTTAAAAAATTATTTATATTATAATAATTATGTATTATAATAGCTATAATATATATTATCCTCCTGATCCTGTCGCGAAGCGAGATGGAAGTCTCAAGGGCCAGGTGGTTATCCGGGTGCCACGAGCCGCTGACCTGGCGCCGACCTGGTGCCGACCTGGCGCCGACCTGCGAGAAGATGGCCGTTAGTAAACCCGCCGGGGATTTTCCCCGGTCAGGCCCTCTGACGGTTAAGTCCATATCCGCAGGGAATATAGTAGAGCAAAGTAAATGCAGGAGAAGAGAGTGCAATTGCGCATACCTGCGGAATGAGGAGGGGAGGGGCTTGTATAGCCAGAGGAGTTGACAACCCTTGTCCGTGCCGACGAGACAGGTGTATGGTGTCTGTCAGCTCGTAGGAAAGCACCTAGAGGTACCGTCGCATGGCGCGGAGTGCTCGGATGGTACAATCGTACCGAGTCAGCGGGATAATCGCGAGGTGCGTCATAAATTGGCATAAATGGGTAAGGCATGTATTACCCCAACGTCATGGTCGTACCCCGGATGCACGAATGTAGGGTGACGTAGGGGAGAGCTGGTCTGGAGATCGCGTACTGACCGGCTGGTCCGAGTGTTATGGACAAGGTCGGGTCATGTCCAGGGAGTGTGGGCCGCCACGCGTCCGACTGGGAGCTAAGAGGCATGAGGTACGTCCTGAATCGAGAGTTTGTTGAGCTATGTTTGTCTTGCCATATTTCGAGTCTGTTAGTTATCCGGTTGATGGAGTGCTGAGGACTGAATTGCCCGACCCAGACCTGGGTCAGGAAAACAGACTTCGGGGGACCGAGTTAGGGGGTGCTCGGGCTCGACCGGCCCGATCCCGCCTGGGGTCGGTCGATTAGTACTTTGGGAGGTTTCCTAGTTCGGAAACTCCCCGGGTGAGGTCTTTGTCGGTCATTCCACGAGGTCTTCGTGGCACCAGATTGGTTGGCTGAGCTGGCTAAGCTACTCGTAAATAAGGTTGAGATCACCTCCTATGATACTTCTATTGATTTTAAAGGGTGACAGACTTATTAAATCATCAATTTCCAAATCAAAAATAGACTCTTTCCAACTCCTTAACCAAGCAATTAGTTATAAGGAAAATGATATTTTCAAAAAAAAAAAAATTCAAACAAAAACTTAATGAATGACATGACATTTTATATACAACAATTTTCGACGGATTCACTGTGCCCCTACGATATAGTTTGATTCGAGAAGACGACCAGAAGTCGCCGATGGTGTCTGAGCGATAATCAAATATTTACATATAAAATATCACATCATTTACTAAATATTTCATTAAATTTTTTTATTAAATATATGATAACTCTAGTTATAAACCAATCTCATAACTTATTTCCTTTCATATAATTTAGAAGCGGACTTACAAAGATATCTCAATAATCTTTACTACACTCCTATAATATAATATTAATTAGTATTCACACGAAAATCATTTTAATATTATTGATCCTGGAACTACTATACTATAATATTAATTATTATTGATAAAAACATTATCTATACGGTAAATTATAGAAAACTCTCCGATCCCCATTTGATCTTTGCTTTCACTCCCCATTTGATAAATTCTTTGTATTTACTCCCTGATGGATTGAGTATAAAAGAGTGAAAATTGAGTATATATTAGTGAAAAATGATTATAAAGGAGTGAAAAGTGAGTATAAAAGAGTGAAAATTGAGTACGCAGTTTCTTGATATGGTGGATGCAACCTTACATACTCAAATTTCTAACTTTTATATTCAACTTTCTTCAAATAATACTCACAGAACTGTCTTGTCAATCCCATCAGAGACTGCATGCAAAGAAAATTTTGAATGGGGATTACATATAAAGTTGAATTTAAGATTAGGGAATTTAAGAAAATTTCCCCTTGTCTATATTATAAATAGTTACTAATACTGATGATAAAATACTTGTATTGTAGGAGTTACAACTTGTTCAAAATTACTTCAATAAAATTGTTTTAACATAATGAAATTTACTATAAAAATTTTGAAGCAACGACTAATTAGCCTATTACAATAGTGTAATAATCCATTAATACAACATTTTAAGAATTAATTAATCATTATTACAATAGTTTTATAGAGAATTTAATCATATTAAAATAATCTTGATTGAATTTGAATAATTTTGATAAGTTAATAAATAAATTTTTAATATAAAAGTGTTCTATGCAATTTTTTTTTTTGAGTAATGATAAGGAGAGAGAATTTGGGAGAGTGAATGACGTGACAATTATTGTATACACGTCCGATCGTCGATCGGACACCACCGGCGGCCTCTGATCACCGTCCCGAATCAAACTATGTCTTAAGAAGATCGGTGAACTCATCGAAAATCGTCGCAATTATGATCTCGTCGCATTCACCGTCAATCAGGCGAGATCTCAATTACCGGCGATCCTGCCGAGTTCACATCTTCTTAGGACATAGTTTGATTCGGGACGGTGATGAGAGGCCGCCGATGGTGTCCGATCGGCGATCGGACGTGTATACAATAACTGCCACGTCATTCACTCTCTCATTCATTCTCCCAAATTCACTCTCCCAATCATTACTCTTTTTTTTTACTAAGTTGAATTTATTTATTGTTATATATGGGTGTAGTTGATCTACCGTTACAATAATGGAAACAAGAGTATTTTAGTATGACAAACTAGTATAGTATCCGTGCGATGCACGAAAATCTTACACAATTCAAATAATATATTTAGTGATAGTATATATATCTTAATTTTTATTATTAAATAAAAAATTAAAATGAAAAGTAATTTTATTTCATCATAGATTCATGTCAATATAAGATATAGTATTATTTTTCATAATATAAGATATTAATAGTGATTATAAGTTTTATAAGGGTGGTAGATATGGATACGATCTAAAGTTTACTTTGCTTTGATAAGGGTGTGTCAGGCTTATGCTATAGTGCAACACAAGGCGACACATGAAAACCCTAGTAGCAAGCTACTGTGATAGGTCATCTCCCATATAAAAATTAATTTAATATCAAAGTGGACCAATGACCCACATATCAGATATTAAACTGATAAGAATAAATACTAAACTTGATCTTAGCCAAAAGGTCGAGAAAGGTATAAGTTGTTTTATCGTTCTTTGTCCATTTTTATAATTGTTCTGTGTGTAATTCACCTTAGTAACTTTAGATGTCGGACTATCATTTTTCTTACATCAACTCAAGGGAAGCTAAAGACCTATATTTCATTAAAATTAAATTAAATTTATTTTTTTATGTACTTTACTGTAATCATTATAACTTATTTAAATTTTTTATTTTTGGAAATTTTAAAATATAATTTGAAATTATAATTTAAAATTATCTTTTTTAATTTGATAAATTATTTTTTAAAATTTTAATTTTGGATTAAGATCTGAATTTTTCATTTTAGGATGTGTAATTATATATTTTCTTTTGAATTTGTATTTTTAATTATAAATTTTTTATTTAGATAATTTATATTCGATTTAGGCGAGAATTCTAAGCTCCTGTGAATGTCACGTCTACGTGTAAAACTGTATTTTATAGATTTTAATAGATAGATAGATATGGTAGGGTATTTTATTAATTTTTTTATAAAAAAATCCTTTTTGACAATTTAATAATTAGGGTACTTTTTTAATTTTGAAAACAAAATTCAAGTGCATGATTTAATAAAATTACTAATCAAATAAAACAATATATTATATAGCTTTTGTTTTTTCACAAATGATTTTTATTTACGAAAATATTTACTACTAATAAGTTATACAAAACATATGGACTCGATAAAAATCCATTAACTGGGCCGAAACTTTTTATATATGAACTCGAACACTCGGCCCGTGTCTGGATAAACCGCTAGGGCTCGGAACCGCATATAAGTTGGCGGCAGTCCCAGCGGCGGTCGGCTCTTTCCCCGTCTCAGCTGGCGTAGCATGGAGTCGCCGGCGCCGGCGGCAGAAATCTCAGACTTCGATCCCCGCAAAGACGCGGATTATGTCGTAGAGGAGATCGCCAGATTGGAGAGAAAGATCTTCCCCAAGCACGAATCCCTCTCCAAATCCTTCCACGACGAGCTGCGGAAGAAGAACAGCGGACTAATCTACCTCAAGATTTCTAAGGGCAATGACGAAGAGATCATTGGCTACGCCATGTACTCCTGGATATCTTCCCTCTCTGCCTCCATCACCAAACTTGCAGGTTGTTGGTGTTTCTGGCCTAAAAATGATGTTTTGGTTTGTGTCTGTGAGAATCTAAGCAACTGTTGTTTACCAAATTGGATCAAAACGGCTGCTTTGGCATTGATGCTTGTTCTTGATTATTCAGTGAAGGACAACTACAGAAGGCAAGGGCATGGAGAGCTTTTACTGAGAGCAGCCATTGAAAAGTGCAGGACGAGAAAGATCCAAAGGGTTTGTCTTCATGTTGATCCTGCGAGAATTCCTGCTCTTTTACTTTACAGAAAGCTTGGTTTTCAAATGGATGGATTGATTCAGCAATACTACTCCCCGGAAAGAGACGCCTATAGGATGTTCTTGGAGTTTGATGAATAGATTCAGGATCATTAAGATTTGCTGGGCATTCAGTCTCCATGGCAATTTTGCTTGTTTATTGAACAATTGCTTATGGACAACAGTAGTAATGTGGATGGTGTTCATGTGAATATTATCTTTAATATCGTCCTATGATATTTTACCATGCTCAAACCGCTTGTTTTTATTTTTTTTAAGAATCCTCTATATGATTCTATGAAAATTTTCATTATGGCAGATCAAAATGTATTCATCTATCATGCAAAATTGATGTTGCATATAGAGGTTTTTTCTCTTTCTTTATAAATTCAGAGTAACATAAATTTTTAATATTTTAATAAACCTAGCATATAATTACTACGTTGAATAATATATTTTTTATTTGATTGTACGTTATTTTTAAATTAAAAAAAACACTAGTATGAAATGGAATGTTTATGAAGGCTTTCTACCAAATCTTTCCATTGAAGATAAAACTTGGCATTCTAAGGGAATTTATTTCTTCTTTAAGATAAAATCATTAATTTTTGGTAGGATTTTATAAAATTCAAATTGAATTCAAAAAACAAAAAAAATGGTTTTTGATTTTTTTTATAAAATAGAACATTTCTTAATTAGATTATGTAATAAAATTAATGCATCCCTTTGGGTTTTACTTATTCTTCTATTTTTGAGTCCTAAATGAATTAAAAATTTGTATGTACAAATTCAATGTTTAATTTGATAAAAGCTTATTAATTTATATTTATTTAATATATATCGTATTAATTAAATGAACCAATTTAAATAACTCGATAATATTTATGAACAGAGATAGTTAAATAATCGTTAATAATATTCACGAATAAAATTTATAAATCATGTTTATCAATAAAATTCTTATCAAACATACAAATAAATAAAAAAATCTCAAAACAAATAAATAAGCTTATATCAAGTTTCTTATATCAAGTTTGTTAACCAACTATACAAACTTAAAAAATGTAAAAGTTTCGAACAATCATACAACCTTAAATAAATATCTTGATAAAATCTAAACAAACTAAACTCAAGCCAAATTTAAACTAAGCTCAAGTTCATATAAAAGAAAGCAAACTAAAATTGAATAATAAATTCAACAAATTAATTTATTTTAGGCTCGTTTTGACTTGACTTATCTCGATTACCTTATTAAATAAGTTTGAACAATCCAAAACTTAGATTGGCTTGATTCTTCTTTTATAGCCCTAGTCTGTCTTATGGTACAACACAACTCCAACAATGTCAACATCCATCAAACAACATCTACATGAAAAACACTTGTTAGAACCAAAGAACCTCTAGTACCCCAACCAAACAAGGCTGAATGCAATCTAAGAATAGATGCACAAGTGATCAACATATATACTAGAGCATGAATATTTTTTGAAAGTAGAAATGTCTCCTTTGTGCCTTTTTCAAGGCATATCTAACATCAAATCAACCTTCCTCACTAGTTAACCATAAGTAAATATTGAAGAAGATAAGTACATGTCTTCCTATTCTAAATATATAGATCAGTAAATCTGTCGCCTTTTCAAATTAACTATAATATTCTTGTTTTCCTTACGTTGATCAACTAAAAAGGATACATCATTACCTTAATTTCTTGATCAACATGTATCAAAGTGAGTAATTTAGTTTGTTGAGTGAACGCGTAGCTAATTTATTTTATCTAAATTTTTAAGCGAAATAATCAAAATTTTAATAAAAATTAATATATTTGAATAAACGAGCCCTTTAGTTAGGGATTTAACACACTCCTATATATATATATCAAAATAGTCTCTTTTAATAACCACCTTAATTAATTATAAACCCTAAATCTTTGACAACTGACTCATGTATATTTATGTCAACTTCGCCATTAAAATAAAATAAGGACTATTTTTTAAAAATAAAAAATAAAATTGTTTATTTTGACCTACTACATATTTAAGGAAATTTAAGGAAAGAAGTAAGACAAGTTTAAACACTTGCCTTAGCATCCTTTTTACAAGCTTCCTACTTTAGCTTCCACTTAAATGTTCTCCCACATTGACATTTCTTCTCTTCTTCCCCTGTGCAGTTCTGTAATTTGTCCATGTTAAATTTAATTCCACTGCTCGCCATGCACCAAATGGCCACTCAAACCTAATTCGCCACGTCGACCCTCCTTAATTCTTGGCTACATCTAATTATTATTTCAAAGGTAATTAATCTTTACAAAGTCGATCGAACGATCTTCTTCTCCTTCGTTACGTTGCTGCAGTGCCATGGCCGGATCCAATCTGTG
Organism: Boesenbergia rotunda; assembly: GCA_024364735.1. Classification (NCBI taxonomy): domain Eukaryota; kingdom Viridiplantae; phylum Streptophyta; class Magnoliopsida; order Zingiberales; family Zingiberaceae; genus Boesenbergia; species Boesenbergia rotunda. The sequence continues at coordinate 75,238 of JAGFNQ010002758.1, read as the reverse complement.
CCCCCTCGGCCTCAAGCTCTTCCACAAGGTAGAGAGGGACTTCTACGGCCGTCTGGTGCAGCAGCTCCGGCAGGACCGGGAGCGAACGAAGCTGGTCATCGCGCTGTGGCTCTGGTTCGAGTCGATCGGACACCACGACTTCATCAGCCGGGTCTCCTCCGTGCGCGACGCCAACGTCGTGCTCGGCTTCGTGGCGGAGGCCGAGGCCTGCCTCGGCCGCCTCCTCGTCGGAGACGGCGGGAGGGGCGGCGGCGAGGGCGACGATGGGATCCCGCTCACGGCCTCGCTCATGGCCCCGGAGGAGATGGACCTGCGGTTCTTCGACTACCACCGCCAGCACGCCGTCAAGGGCATCCATCATTTCTTCCACAACGTCTGCCGGGTCATACTCGACGACGTCGGCGAGGCCACGAGCGCGGTGCAGGGGGGGTCGTCCCCGGCGCCGCCGCTGAACCCGATGGCCAGGCCTTGGTCGCCGGATCAGGCCAGCCAAACGTCGGAGGACCAGAGGTCCATGTTCATCACCTTCTCGAGGGGGCACCCCATCTCCAGAGACGACATCATCGAATTCTTCAGAGCGTAAGCATTAAAATTAAATCTTCTCGTATCGATGTCAAATTGCGTGATCGATCGACGTCGTACTTCGTTCTTGATGCATGCATGCATGCATGCAGGAACTACGGGCCGTGCCTGGAGACGGTGATGATCGAAAAAGCGCAGGCAGGGCAGCTGCCGATGTACGGGCGGTTGGTGTTCCGGAGCGCTGCGATGATCGCGATGGTTTTGAACGGGCAACAGACGGCGAAGTTGTTGATCAAAGGCAAGCATCTATGGGCCAGAATGTACATCCCTCGCCATCCGGTTGCATGATCGATATATATATGGATTATGGACGAACGAAGGATCGATCGATGCATGGAAAAGTTACAAAATGAATATGCTACACGCAGAACGATATATCCACGCATTTTTAGTTGAGCATCCAAATTCAGGACTTTTAATTTGAAACGATATATCTTTAAGTTAGATGAATGTTGTGTTTGAATGTAATGATGATGAACGTTGATGAACAATCAATGACGAGCTTATCGAAAGTTCTGGAAAAATAATACGTGCAGGGACACCTGAAAAAGGAGCGCCCTTAATGCTCCACTGAGAGCTCTTGACGACTGAGGATATGTCAGCGACTCTTTTCTGGATAGATAGATGATCAAATTTCACACAGCCTTCAGTAACGCCCGGGAGAGGGGTGGAAATAGATGAGGTTGCAGGGCATATGAGCTAGTAGTCCAATTTGACCTATTTAAAAATAAAATAATATTTAAATTTATTTCAAAATCTATTTTTATTATTTTATCAGGCTCAGACTCAATATAAAAACTATTAAACCAGACAGACTAACCTGGGTCACATATGGTCCATCAGCCACCTTATTTACCACTACACCATCATTTTCTTTTATATATATATATATAAAACTTTATATTTTCATATTATTTCAATATCATTCAAAACAATTAAATAAAACAGACCGTATTTGTAGGTTTGGCCTATTTTGAGATCTGTATGATGGAAGACGTGATTATAAACAAAATTTTAATTTTCGATCTGTTTAATGTTTTGGTCTGTTAGCCTTTATAAAGTATTATAAATTATATGTTTTGTAAACAAACTGCAAGCTCAACAAAACTGTTGAACATGTCAGACTTAGGCTAAGAACAAACTTTATAATAAGCCACATGTCAGACATAAGTCATTTTATTACTATACAGACTTAGTCTGTTAAGGTAAAAGTTTGATTTGGCCTATCCTGACCTATTTTCATCCTTGTTGGGAGGGTGAAGGAGAGCAAAGGTATTCAAATTTATCGTTTTTTTTATTGAGCTCGCTTGTTAAAGATTATTGGGTAAAAATTAAGATGATGCCTCAAATTTTACACGACAATTAGACGCTCCTCTTTTTAAAAAAAACAAAATCAAAAAGGAGTTTCATAAATCATTTTATTTCAAAAATATTCCTTATTCTAATAGGATGTTGTAATACCTACTCAATATCTACTATGATATGCAAAGGATGTTGTAATACCTACTGAATGTCTACTATGATATGCAAAAGCAGTGATTGTTACAATATGTAAAAGCTATTCGATATTTGTTACAATGTATTTACGATGAATTTAAAGTTCAATTTGATTAAGTGTGATACTTTTTCACGGTGTGGCAATTACTCTGATAGCTTCTACTATCTAAATTTAAACTCTAAAATCCTCAATTCTGATCCATAAACTCTAATATACCAAAATATTCTTTATCAATTTTATCAAAATTATTTTAAAATACTGATAAAAACTACTAAATACCAACTAACACTACATCAATATTGTATTAAATATTACACATTTTAGCAGTTATATAATAACTTCTAGACTGTATAATAAATAGTTATAGTTGCTATAATAGCATTGAAAAATAAAAATTACATTTTAATAGCTACTTGTATGTCGTAACAGCTAGCTACTGATAACCGTTACAATAATAATACTAAAGAAAAAGGGCATCTGTTTTATGTTCCTTTTAATCTGTGACTCCTTTTGATTTTTTCCAATATTATTTATTAAAAATCTTATCAATATTAGGTCAAGCTTAAGCTTTTATCAAGTTTGAACTATCATAAATAATTTAGAATTATATAAATTTAATAAATTTATGAATAAATCATTCGTGAATTTTCTTCGTAAAAGTTAACCAACAGATTTCAAAATTACCGTTTAATCTTGTTTATTTAACATATTTCTTACTATTTATATTTATAAATGAGCTTCATCCATAAAAGCTAGTTCTGCCAAAAAGTTTACATGTACACTGAGGAGTCTGAATGATTCACACTGAACAAAAGTGTTTAAGTCTGATCTGTATGCTCGGTCAGCTCTGGATCAGTAGCACTCCAACCACTGTTTAGGAGCAGCTGGATGAAGGCGGTAGAGGACAGTCATGAATCTCCTCTCAGATTCAAAAGGTGGAACTGTCACCACGACGGCTCCCTGGTCTCTGCCCCACGAGTGTCCAGAGGGGGTAAATCACGGTGAATGCTGGGATGGCAAGGTGCTTGGGGTTTGAGGGATTTTTTTGTAAACAGCAGCCAAGGTTTTATCCCTGCGCATACCGTCGACCCTTGAACCCATGACTTCTGATTCAAGCGCCAAACGCCTTACCATCTGATCCAGCCCGTGAGGGCATGAATCTCCTCTCAGAGCATGAGATGATGGTGGATGGAGAAAAGGGCTTCTTGAGCAAGCCGAGTTCTTTAAGCCAGTTTAGCATTTTATATCGCGGCTTGGTTCTGTTCTCCAGATCAAAACAAAGAAAAGCAGGGAAATGATCAAGGTACTCCAACGAGCAGCCCATGTCCTTGCAAAGGAAATTCACCTTCTCGTCGAAGGTTTCTTTGAGCTGATTCAATATAGTGGGTTTTGCATTTACCATCCTACAGAGCATGGAGTACCGAAGACCCAGTTGGAGAAGGCAATCGATGCGCTCCTGTAATTGATCTTTCGTTGAGCCTTTGAGCACTGGTATGGTTCTGAGGATCAGCTCATTCTCCCCAAATCCGATACTCAGCATGAATTCCACCTTCTTGTCCGAGAATTGCTCCATCTTCGCACGTTTTAGCCTTTCCAGACCTTGACGAAACCCACTCTCTGATGCTGTGTTATGAGATCCAGCAAGAACAAAGTCAGACGAGAGATAATGGAGTTTCCCATTCAATATCTTCCTTAGGAACCACTTGTGCAGATTCATGGCTTTCATCGTCGCCGGCAAATTCCCTAATTTATTCTTGCCCATCACAAACGGAAACTTCCTAGACAGCAAAGCGATTTTAAGATCTTTCAAACCAACAGATTTGAGATAATCTGGGATCAAAATGCTAGGGTTTTCCAGATCGATATCGAAAATATCAGCATGTTTAAGAATGAAATGCCCAGCTTCAGAAGCCTCCATTCCTAAATTGATGAAAAACTTCAATTTTTGGGCTATTGAGGCATCATCCAGCTCAAGAAATATCTTTAAAAGGTTCTTGCACATCAGCTCGTCCCCCATCGTTCCCTTTCTAGAATCCAAATCATAGAACACGCGAATATTCCTACACACCTGGAGGAAGATGTCCACATTGTTTTCCCGGACGGAGTGTGATAGATCGAAGTCGAGGAAGACCTTGTTCAGATACTGAAACAACTGATCGATTTCGCCGCCAGGGTCAGCATCTGCACTCAGCGCGGAGGGGAAAGCAAGGCAAATGCCGATGATGCATGCGCGGTGGAAGCCACGGGCCTCGAGGGCGCGGAGCCTAGAAACAAGTCTGACAGAATCTGATGAAAAGATACGGGGCTCCTCACGGTAGAGGAGGCCGAGCTTCGTCCAAGGGAAGCCGTAGTGCACTAGCGCCGATACTGCAGCAAGGAGAAAGGAGTCGTCGGAAAGGAAGTAACTGGGATAGGCGGAAGCGACAGTGGAGGAGGAGGAAGGAGGGAGGCCAATGCTCTCAAAAAAAAAGTCGTACTCGTTGACGGGGTGGTACGTGAGGAAGCGGTGGAAGATGCGCTTCAAGTCCGCTCGAGCGGTGCTCGAAGGGAAGGGGATCTGGGCGACGAAGGCAAAGAGGGAGAAGGGGGCGTGGGAAATTATGGAGTCGGCGTGGGAGAAGGGGATGGCGCGGGTGGCGTGGAGGTAATCGGTGAGCAAGCACTGCGCCTCCTTGAGAGCACGGTCGCGGAGGCGGAAGTGCAAATTAGTGAGTTTCTGCGGCAGCGTGCCGAGGAGGCGGGTGTGCTGCCACCGGTAAGGGGAGGCGAAGCGCATCGGGCGATGGGAATCGCGCCGGGGAAGAAGAGAGAGAGAGAAGGGTTTAGGGGCGAAGGTCTAGGTCGGCTCGATTAAGCCCACAGCCATCGGGAGGTCTCAATTATTACTCTGTCCCCCCTGTCCCACTCGACAAAGAAGGTCGATGAATCGTTCGATCGGGATTCTCCGTCCCACTTATTCTCGTATCCTGCTTGTCCCACTCGAGATAGGATCTTTTATCCCAAAGAGGCTCCCTGTTCCTCTGTCCCAATCGTCGGCGATGGTCGAACAGTCGTCTGATCGTTGATCGGACATCATCGGCGATCTCCGGTCGCTGTCCCAAACAAAACTATACCCGGGGGAGGGTACGGTGAACCCGTCGAGGACCGCCGCAATTTCGATCTCGTCATATTTACCGTCGAATCTGACGAGATTGTAATTTGACGATTTCTACTGATTCACCGTTATCCCAAGATATCATTTGATTCGGGATGACGATCAAAAATTATTGATGGTATTCGATCATCGATCGGACGACTCGCCGACTATCACCGGTGAGTACGGGACAGGCAGGTCAGGGATCCTCCGGGACAGAGGATCACGTTCGGTCCCACTCGTCGACGACGGTCGATGAATCGTCCGATCACCGATCGAACACCACCGATGGTTTTTGATCGTCGTCCCGAATCAAATGATATCCTGAAAGAACGGTGAACCCGTCAAAACGCTACAATTGCAATCTTGTTGGATTCGATGGTGAATCCAGCAAGATCGAAATTGTGACGATTCCGACGGGTTCACCGTACTCCTAGGGTATAATTTTGTTTGGAGCAGCGGCAGAAGACCGCTGGTGGTATTTGATCGGCGATCGGATGATTCGTCGGCCGTCGACGATGAATGAGACAAGCAGGACAAGGGAATAATTGGGACGGAGGATCTGCCCTCATAAATTCTGGCCTGGTTTGCTAACATCCCGTTTGGAAAGTTTTTAAACAATGGAATTAAATTGAATTCCATCAAGACTTGAATTCTAGCGGGAATTGAATTGAATTCTTATGTTTGGAATGAGTCGGTAAATAAGGGAATTGAATTCCTTTGCTTGGAATGAGGTTAAAACTAAATGAATTTGATTGGTTTTACTATTTTACCTTTCATTGATAAGTTAGGAATGAAACATTATATTTTTGTGAGATTATTTTAGTATTTTTATTTGTTGGAATTCAATTTCCACACCAAATCATATTTATTTGGGATGGAATTGATTTATTAGATTTCAATTTTCATGAAAATTCAATTCCTTCACTTGAGTTACTTCTAAATCATGAAAATAAATTTCCAAACCGGGTGTAAACTAGCCTGGTTTACCTTCGGTCAACACCTACGGGAAATCGATCGAATCCGACTTGTTTTCATTAAAACGAGCAAAAATGACCACTAAAAAAATTCATGATCTATAACATCTACGTAATATATAATAATAATAATAATAAATTGAAAATGATGAGTTTATATGGGTTGCAACATTGTTAACAAGATAGCAATTTTATGCGTATTCAATTTAGAATTAGATCAGAATCAGAATTATACCACTCTATCAAACTATTAAAATTTAATTTAATATTTAATAAAATGATCATAAAAAATAAATCAATTTGATATTTAATTAATTTTTTTTAAATAAATTAAATTAAAAATAATATTGTTAGTGATATTAATGATACACTACAAAAAAAACTGCATTTTCGACGGAATTTATCGACGGAATTCCATCGGTAAACACACTTACCGACGGAATTCCGACGGGAGAAATTCCGTCGGAGTAAAATCCGTCGATAATTCATCACCGACGGAATTGTTGTACCGTCGGCAAAATTACCGACGGAATTTTATTTCCGTCGGAATAGCATAGCGACTGAAATATCTTCCGTCGGAAATTTCCGACGGAAATCCTGATTCCGTCAGAAATAATATTTCGACAGCGTCAGGATTTCCGTCGGAAATTTCTGACGGAAATCCTGATTCCGTCGGAAATTTCCGACGGGAATCACCCGAATTCCGCGGAAATTATTTCGATTTTTCCGACGGAATATCAATTCCGTCGGAAATCCGTCAGTAATAAAAAAAAATTCAAAATTTAATTTGTATATACATTTCACAGCTTACAAAATTCAGAAAAAATTCGCAACAGTATACAATTCATCACATCAGAAATTTACAGCAGCTTAAAAAAATTCACTACCAATACATTTCTTTCATATATACACATGCATAGAGTCATACATAACAAGAAGTTAACAATATCGTTCGAAAGCTTGAAATATGCTTACAACTAAAAAATATGAACATAGTGATCAGCTAAAAGAAAGGGACTGGAAAGGAAATCAGCTGCCTCACATCTCTGCAAGTCACGAAGTGATCAACATAATTTGACTCGCACAAACTAGCTGCCTCATATCTCTGCAAGTACAAAATATAGATTATTAGAATTCTAATTAGTTAATAAGATATTATTTCCAGTGAAATATTTCCTTATCTTCTGAGATGATCATTGTTTAATGAAATCTATTTTCTTATTTATTTACTAAGAATGGATTTTGGTTTATGTGATATAAAAGTTTGATATGCTTAGTCATACAAAAAATATCAGGATATATTTTTAACATATTACTATGTTATCAAAATATAATTTGTTTTATGACCAAGAATAATTTTGCCAAAAACATCCTAGGAATATAAATATAAACCAGACAATCCCTTGGTGCACATTGATTGAGATCAGGGCAGCTGACATCCTAGTGATGATAATTGATAATCAGAAGTGCAAAGAATTCCTTTCCCAACTATGTAGGTGCTAAAAGTTGAAAATGTAGATGCTCAGCGACTTAAAACTGAATTAGTTACAAAGTTTGACTATCAAAGTGTCAATACTGAGAATTTCCAATGTAAAACTATATCACGATTATAACACAGTAGAAACTTTCATGGAAGAAATCATCACGAGGTGTGTAACAAATGGAAGTACCATGGTAGTGAAGTCCTCAAGTTTGGTTGATTAGCATAAGCAGCAAGTGGAGTTCGTAAGTTAGGATGCCGATTTAAAGCACTCTCAAGATGAGGTGCTGGCAACTGTTAGAAGTAATTTTACATAAGTACCATACCAACTCAAACAAAATAAGAATTTATTGAATGCAGAAATAATAAACCTGAAGTAGAACATCAAAAGACCGAGGTTGTGTCTGTGCAGCACATTTCAGAAATCCCACCCATAATTTTGGCATCTTCCATATCTACATTGAAAAAAAAAGGACGAGACATCATATGTAGGTTATGGCTAACCAGAAAATAAATCATTAACAAAACAAACAATGAATAATGACTCTTACGAGTGACAGAGTAGAAGCCATTAAATAGTTAAAGAAAAATCAATATACAAGAATCTTGAGCTCTATCTATCAATATACAAGAATCTTGAGCTCTATCTATCATAAGAATCTTGTATTTAAAGTAGGAAAAAAACATAACCACAGTGATTACAGATAAACATTACATTATGGGACAAGCAAGATGTTAGACAGTGAAATCACACAAAAAAAAAAATTGGTTATGTAATCCAAGCTACAGGATACGCATAACAAATGATTCCATTTCCTCTTTTGACATAACTTTACAAGATACGCATAACAAATTCTATCTTTTGAAAAATAATTCCGTCGGAAATTTTCGACGGAATGTTTATTTCTGATGGAAATTTTGTTTCCGTCGGAAATTTCTGACAGAAATAATTTCCGTCGGAAATTTCTGACAGAAATAATTTCCGTCGGAAATTTCCGATGGAAAAATAATTTCATCGGAAATTCCGTCGGTAATTTATGATTTTCTTATAGTGATAATAATAAATTAATAATATATATATTAAATAAATATAATTTATTTATAATTTTTAATATACAATATATATATATATATACTTGTTATTTAAGACAGAAATTGATTAAATTAATTAATAAAACTTTAATTAAAACATTAAAGTTTTTTATTTTGTTGTGTTGATACTTTCATGGATGTCATCCTGTTGCTGTGCTCACCCACGCCTAGGGTTGGAAATAGACCAGGCGACCTGTCAAAGATATGTGCCTTGGCCTATATTTGACTTAGTCTGACCTGTTTAAAAATAAAATACTACTTAGGCGTGTTTTAAAGTATTTTTGTTTATCAAGGCCAGGTCTAGACCTAATATAAAGACTATCAAATTTGACAGATAAGCCTGGGTCTGTTAAAATTAGATACATATGTATGTATTTGTAAATCTGACCTGTTTTGAGATCTATATGATGCAAGACCTATTTTGATGCCTATATGATGCAAGATCTGATTATATATAAAAGGTTGATTTTTGATTTATTTAATATTTTGACTTGCATAAAATGTTCTAAATTACAGGCTTTGCAAATAGACCACAAGCTAAGCAAGACTATTGAACAGGTCAAGCTTAGGCCAAGAACAAAACCTATAATAAGTCACAGGCTAGGTTCAAGTCATTTTGTTACTATATAGGCCTATTAAATCAAAAGTCTAACCTTGACTGGCCTGTTTCCATCCCTATCCACGCCCTCATTGCTCTCATCACTGCTGCTCTCCTCACTCGAGCTCACGCAGTTGTTCTCGGCCACCGATCGAAGCTTTCCATCGCGTGCAATCCCATTGATTGGTCAGAGATTGTCCCTGCCGTGAGAAATTAACCGCCCAACTTCATGCGTCTCCTCCACAAGCCTCCGGTATCACCACCTCTGCAGTCGCGGTCAACCGACGAGGACATTGTCCGTGGTTCCGCCGACAAGGAAGCTATCCGTGAGGAGAATAGTTTGCAATGCAAGAGTGTGACAATTTCCTAACAGTTTTATACGATTGTAACTATAATGTTCTGATTACACTACAAAATCCTATCCCCAACTGATCCAGATCGATTTAGGATTTCCGGATTTTTCGATCTTACAATTCCAATAGCAATTTTACAAGATGATTGTAATGAATTACATACCTAGTTTGCGCCTTTTAAGCTTCTGAGGTTTGGTGCGGAGGACTGAAGTCGTGGACTACAAAGAAGGATGCGCGATGCAGGGCAAAACCGATAAAATCCGTGCCAAGAAATCTGCAACGTTGGCATAAGTGGCTCAATGTGATGAAAAAACGCTGTAAAAAAATGCTACGAATTTTTAACATTAGACTTTATATTATTCTCAACTTACATTCAATTTTAGAGTAAGTAAAATTGATTTGATATTTAATGATTCTTTTTATTTTTTGAATAATTATACTGGTTATTTGTTGAATTAAGTCTTTGACACATCCTAAGTTTAACAATCCTAATCTTTTAAAAAAATCAATAATAAAGTTTTTGTGCTTGACCAGACTCATAGGAAGGCATGCCATGTTTTAGAATGAATCTGAATTTTTTTAGTGATGACAAAATTATTTAAGGCTAATTTTTTTAAAATAAAAATCCCATAGGAAAATTAATAGAGTTTGAAACCAAAATTAATGGGTATAATCACATTGGATACCCTCAAAGATACATAGATTAAGATTTAGATAAATTTGATGATCTAAATCTATTAGTAATTTTTGAAAAACTCACTAGTACCTAAACAATGTTTATAGTCATAAAATTTGAGTACGCATAAAGCATTAGTAGTCAAAATTTATTGATGATTGAACAATATTCAAATTAGGAGATTTGAGCATGATAAGACTCAAGAGAGTCATAGTTATACATATCTATTATTTGGAAGTGAATATCCAAAGCACAAGTCCAGTAGTAACTTTGTGCCAAAACTATTAAGAATGGAATCTTTTCAGATATTCACATATATCTGAACTAGAATTGATGGACATGATAACAATCATAAGAGAGTAATAAATATATAGATCTTGATTTAAAGGGAATTTGATAATCTTATCTCTACTTTTGTTTAAAACTTATGTTTAGAATCAAAAAATTTGAGTTAGATCACATTAAAGATAGTCCTAAATATATTGGTTATGTTTTGAAGTGAAGTTGATAAATTTAAATTCATCATAACATTTAGTTAAAAATCTTGTAAGACTGGCCAAAAGGTACAATCAACTAGGTTGTACCTTTGCAACATCAAGCTGCTTAGAACTAGGACCATGTGTTAGGGGTTGAGTCCAGGTCTCTTAAAGATTCCAAGGATTGAGACCAGGTTTTTAATTCATTAAAAATATCTTAGGGATCGAGGCAGAACTAGGACAATACGAATAAGAAAACAACAATACATCCATAAATGTTAATTCTGCAGATTCCAAGGGTAATAATTGACAGACTTATGGCAGGAAAGAAATCATAAGTTGCAATTAAGTTACATGTACGTTGAAGAGCCTCAGTGATCAACACTGAAAAACAAAAGTATTTGTCAATTCATTAAGCCTGATTTTTATGCACACGCATAAATAAGGTTCTTTGATTTCCATCTTTGTCAACTCTGGATAAGTAGCATTCCAACCACTGTTTAGGAGCAGATGGATGGACGCCATAGAGGAAAGTTATGAATTCCCTCTCAGAATATGAAAGGATGGAGGATGGCGCAAAATGCCTTTTCAGCAAGCCAACTTCTTTAAGCCTATCTAGCATTTTAAATCTTGGCTTAGTTCTGTTGTCCAGACCATAACAAAGAAAAGCAGGGAACTTTTCAAGATACTCCAACGAGTAGCCCAAGTCATTGCAAAGGAAATTCACCTTCTCATGGAAGGTATCTTTGCACTGATTCAATATAATGGGTTTTGCATTTACCATCCCACAAAGTGCGGAGTACTCAATACCCAGCTCAAGAAGGCAATCGAAGCGCTCTTGCAATTGGTCGTTCGGGCCTTTGAGAGCTGCAATGGATCTAAGTGTCAGCTTATTCTCCCCAAATCCGATACTCAGCAAGAATTCCACTTTTTTGTCCACGAATTCCTCCATCTTCACACATTTTAGCCTTTCCAAACCTTGATGAAAACCACTCTCTGATGCTGCGTCATGAGCGCCAGCAAGAACAAATTCAGATGAGAGATAATGGGGATTCCCATTCAAGATATTGCCTAGGAACCGCTTGTGCAGATTCATGGCTTTCATTGTTGCCAGCAAATTCCCAAATTTATTCTTGCCCATCACATAAGGATACTTCCGACACATCAAAGCGACTTCATCCTCATCCAAACCAATGCACTTTAGATACTCTGGCATCACAATGGTAGAATTGACGAAGTCGAAATTGAAAATATCAGCATGTTTAAGAATGAAATGCCCAGCTTCAGAAGCCTCCATTCCTAATTTGATGAAAAACTTCAATTTTTGGGTTATTAAGGCATCTTCCAGCTCAAGAAATATATTCCGAAGATTCTTGCGCATCAGCTCGCCCATCATTCCCTTTCTAGAATCCAAATCATAGAACACACGAATATTCCTACACACCTGGAGGAAGATTTGCACATTGTTTTCCGGGATGGAGTCTGATAGATCGAAGTTGAGGAAGACCTTGTTCATATACTGAAACAAGCGATCGATTTCTCCGCCCGGGTCAGCATCTGCACTCAGCGCGGAGGGGAAAGCAAGGCAAATTCCGATGATGGATGCACGGTGAAAGCCACGGGCTTCGAAGGCGCTGAGCCTGGCAATAAGTCTGTCGGAGTCAGATGAAAAGATGCGGGGCTCCTCACGGTATAGGAGGCCGAGCTTCGTCCATGGGAAGCCGTAGTGCACAAGCGCCGAGACAGCAGCAAGGAGCAAAGCGTCATCGGAAAGGAAGTAACTGGGGTAGGTAGAGGCGGCAGTGGAGGAGGAGGAGGAGGGAGGCCGATGCTCTCGAAAAAAAATTCGTACTCATTGACGGGGTGGTACGTAATGAAGCGGCGGAAGATGCGCTTCAAGTCCGCGTGAGCGCGAGGGGCGAGCGAAGGGAAGGGGACCTGGGCGACGAAGGCGGAGAGGGAGAAGGGGGCGTGGGAAATTATGGAGTCGGCCTGGGAGAAGGGAATGGCGCGGGTGGCGTGGAGGTAGTCGGTGAGCCAGCACTGCGCCTCCTTGAGGACACGCTCGCGGAGGGAGACGTGCACGTTGGTGAGTTTCTGCGGCAGCGTGCAGAGGAGACGGGAGAGCAGGTGCCGGTAGGGCGAGGTGAAGCGCATCGAGTAGGGCCAGCGGTAATCGCGACTGCGAAAGAGAGGGGGAGGTCGATAGGATTGTAGGGTTTATCAAATGTCGGACTGATCAGCTTACAGCCCATGAAGCCTGGCCTGCTTTGCTAAATTAGGGTTTATCAATGACAAGAAGGTAAATCGAGAAAGTTGACATAAAGAGATCTACATTGGGCAAAGTAGCTTAATGTGATAATTTGATATTTTTTTCTTCCATTCTGGATCTCAGGGTTAAACATATCCTAAAATTCTTTTACTTTGTCAAAATGCCCTTTAAAAACTGAAGAACAACCTTTAGTCCTTATACATCAATGACCAAAAAAACAATGTTACACGTATATTACAATAATAATTCAATTCTACAACACCACAAAAATCATCCAAAAATAACAACATCCTTCCTCATAAGCACCTTCTTAACATTCAAGTTGACAAAAAGCGATTTACTCGTCTTCAACATCCCTGCCAACCCGTCCCAGAGCCAACACGAAGGAGATAAATCACGGAGACTACTAGCCTGGATATTGTGATTAATACGTGAAAAGAATGGACACACTGGGCCTTCTTAACATTCAAATAATTCAACATGATAAATCACAATAGAATTTGAGTCGCTTTGATTCTGCAAAAGAGGAATGAGCGTTAACTTGAGTGGTTACGCTCCTATGTGACAACTGCCTTTGGTAGATGGGTAGCTAGCCAAAGGGACCACTTCATAGCTAATCCTTAGTGAGCCATCCTAATAGGACTCTGTCAGCCTATTCCATAGTCAATATGGAAAAGATAAATAAGGTGACTGAGCTGTAAATGACAGATGAAGGCCGAATGTTTACCAAATGAGATAGAGAATTGAGGTGAGCTAGCAGCCTTCAAGGCTTGGCAGGCGCCGGATCCTCTATCCCGGGACAGAGGCCTGCCTCGGAGTTCCGCTCGTCGGCGATCGTCGGCGAGCCATCCGATCGACGATCGAACTCCACCAATAATTTTTGATCGTCGTCCCGAATAAGACGATATCCTCGGAGAACGGTGAATCGGTCGGAATCATCGCATTGCAATCTCGTCGGATTCGACGGTGAATACAACAACATCATAATTACGGGAATATCCGACGGATTCACCGTACCTCCCAGGATATAATTTTGTTTGGGACGGCGGCCAGAGGCCGCCGATGGTATCCAATCGTCGATTGGATGGCTCATCGACGATCGCCGACGAACGGGACAGGAGGACAGAGGCCGGATTCGGGACAGAGGATCCGGCCTCGGCTTGGCATAATGTAATAACCCTATTACAGCAGTTGATGCTGGCACAATGATGGCTTGACTGTTCAACGGTTCGAGTAACTAGAGAAATGATAATTTTGCAGTTTAGACTGAGGTGTATGGATGCCAAGATCGTCACGAAAATTTGAATGAAGCTGCTGATCCCGCCCTATCTTTGGCATCATATGGGCAGCCAGCGTGGCAAACGACCTGGCCAGTTTTGGGGTCCACGTCATTGTACAGGTAGCTAGCTTGACACCCTAGCCGGGCCCAGGGCCCCCGCCGGCCGGACGGGCTCAGGGCGGTTGGTTAGAATAAATATGGCGGTTCATCCGGCCGGTCAAGCCCGGCCGACCACATTAAGGCTTACATGCCTCGTCTAGCCGGGTATTCCCGGCCAACCGCATTAAAGCTTACACTCGTTCATCCGAGTGCATCCGCCCGGCAGTCCTTTACGCAGGCTTGATATCCAGTCGGGCGTGCCGTCCCTGTGTCCACTCGGGCACTCTCTCAGAATCACCTTGGGATAAAGACAGAATGCACTTGCACCAGCTGCCGATAACAGGCTGTCACCACTCGTGTGAACTGACATTCTCTGACCGGCGCCGCCTGTCCGAGATTTACAGAAACCTGTCTTTTTCCTCACATAAGACAAACAGTATACGACAAAGTGTTGGTTACAAATCAACATAACCATACCATATCCTCTGACCCTGTCAGAGAAGCCTGACACAGGTCATACTCAAAACGACCTATCCATACCATATCTTCTGATCCTGTCAGAAGATCCTGACACAGGTCATACCCAAATCGACCTAGCCATACCATATCCTCTGACCCTGTCAGAAGGTCCTGACACATGTCAGAATTGGTCCTTTTCCCCGGCTATATAAGCCACTCCCCTCCTCATTATCAGGTACGCGCGCGAAACCTCTCGTCTCCAGTGCTCCATTATTTTCCTTGTTCATCGGAGTACTGACTTGACCGTCGGAGTGCCTTGCCGGGACGTCTCCCGGCTAGGTTGCTAACGGTCATCTTCCTCCCCAGGTACACCTCCATCCGGTCGAGGGTTCATCCGGCGGCACCTGCTTCCGATCCTTCAGAGGACACCCCGCGCCCGCTGCCATACTGCGCGAGGACATCTAGTCATCGTCCACGTCACGCCCCACTACACCGTCATCCGGTTGCGGCTCCATCGCGCTCGGCGACAGGATCAATTTGGCGCTAGAAGGAGGGCTTTGCTGCCTGATCGAGAGCGAAGAATGGAAAACCCCAATCCACTGACGGTTACTCTTTCGCCAGAAGAATACGAAATGCTGATGGCTGTCCGGACACAGAAGGCACAACAATCGCATCCGCCAACCGGTAGTCAGGGAGCCCGGCTCCCTGGGCGCTCTATGCGGGGAAATGCGGAAGGTATGGCTGTTCAGCCCGACCCCTTCATTCCTAAATTTCCCCAAGCACTTTTTCGGAACGAGGCCCAATCGGCCCCGACCGAAGCTTCAGCGTCCAGCCAGGCACATCAGGCGCGCCCCGATAAAGGGAAGGGGTTGGCCGACCCCGCGGCGGCCCGCCCAACTCGCAGCCCTTTCTCTCCACAAATTCTTGGGGACCCCGTTCCCAAGCATCTGCGATTCTTCACCATGCCTGAGTATTCGGGGGCTAGCGACCCCGAGGAACACGTCATGAAGTTCGAGAGCGCCGCCCAGCTGCACCAATACCCGGAGGGCGTCAAATGCCGCGCTTTCCTGACAACCCTCTCCGGGCAGGCTCAACGATGGTTCGATGGACTCCCGAGCGGATCAGTCGGGAGTTTCGCAGAAGTGAAGCGGCTGTTCCTGCAACATTTTGCAAGCAGTCGGAGGCATCATAAGACCAGCCTCAATTTGTTCGCGCTGAAGCAAGGTCCAAAAGAATCACTCCGGGCCTACATCCAGAGGTTCAATGGAGTAGCTATCGAGGTGCCCAATACCACGCCCGAAGTGCTGGTCACCGCCTTCTCACAAGGGCTCCAAGAGGGTGATTTCTTTCGATCCCTGATCAGGAAACCACCTAAGGATTTCGACAGCCTGCTCGGAAAGGCTGTTAAGTATATCAACGTAGAGGAAGCGCAAGTCGCCCGGAGGAAGGAAGTAATAGTTAGCCCACAACCCGCACCTCAACACAACAGATCGCCAGGAGGACCGATTCGCAGTCCCCGACCGGCTGATCGGCCAGGAATGAGACCCCAGCAAGTGCAGGTGGCACAGGGGAATTGGCCCAACCGATGGGCACCGTATTGTGCGTTTCACCAGTGCAAC